>JAQOWM010000907.1:0-311654 GCA_029041755.1 Resseliella maxima
TTTTTATAATATGCGCCTTTGAAAAAAGAAATTGGCAGAAAACAAGCGAACACACGCATACCCTCGCGTACCAAACAAATTATCGGCCAAATTTTGTGTCGGAAAATAGCGAAATTGTTTACTCTTCTCTTCTTTCTCACGTTTTTCTTTTTTTCTTTCTTTCTTTTTTGTTTTCTTCAATTATTTCTTTTGCTTTTCTTGTATTTTTATTTGATTGCCGAGTATCATAACAATGAATATAAAAACAACAACAAAATCGGTCAAAAATGCATTAAATAAAATAAAAGAAGAGTAAATAAAAAATTGGAGAAACAATTTTTTGGTCGATGAATATTAGTTTATAGATTTCGTATGATATTCTATTTCGATTAATTTACAACTGTCGAAATTGTTTGAGGTTTTCTTGGTTTTGTGGCTGCTTGCGTGTGCTTACTCTTCTATAATCAAATCAGAACTGAATCGAAAACATTGAATTTGTTTCAAGTTAAAGCAAAACAACAGCAAACGAAGCAGTGTATTGTGAGGACGGCGCTTGATTGGAACGTCAAGCAGCCGGTTTTATGTGTACGCTCTCACTCTCTATCTATTTGCGTTTTCTCTGTTCAACTTTGGTTCGGCACTCGGCAGTGTGTTTGTATGCTGTATTTTTTTTCGTTTTCGTATTATACGTTAATTCTCGTTTGTCAGCTGATGCCGTATGAACTTTATGGGTCTTTTTAAGCATTTGACAATGTTTTTCAGCTGATCCCATCAAATACACACACACACTCATACACAGAGTCAACTGGTTGCGTTCTTTCTTTGCGTCAAAACCGCTAACGATTTTTTGTCATCTCTGCGCGCGCTCTTCGTCATATGGAGACCGAAAAAAAAGAAAGAATACTGTAATGCGAGACACGTGTTTGTCGTTGATCCATTTATTTGAATATGCGCGGCTCGCAAACGCACTCTGAGCTGAATATTAAAAATCTTATAAAAACTCGTTTCCACAACTCATCGCACCAATTTATGAAAACTTCAACAGCCCGAGAACAGTTAAATGAAAAAAAAAAAATGACACGAAGTAATTACTTAAGTGAGAGCGAGAGAAAGAAAGAAAAAAATTGCGACGACAAGAAGCGAATGAGAAAAAATAAAATAAAATAAGCACAAACCGTTGTCAATTCGGAGCATTTAAAATTTCATGACATCTTGTTCACCTTTTGTCTCTTTATCTGTACCATCCACCTCTTTCACTCCTTCAATATTCGATGCCGTACGTTTCATTTTTGTTCAGTCGTATCGCGTATCACTCGGTTCGGCCCGGTATGCGATTTCAGTTTATCGTCAATGAAACTGTCGATTATTTTGAACTGAGTAAACACCGATTATCATCATTATATTAGACAGTTCTTTTCTTTTATTCCATTGCTGTAGATAGTTCTTTTTTTCTCGCCTTCGTTTGCATATGAAAATATTTGGCATTTATTTTTTTTGTCTTTCGTTCATTAAATTCACACACAAACCATGATTAGGTACAAATTGACTTGTCATTGTGTTTGGTCATGTTTTGCACATTCGACACTGAATCACTGTGTTAATCACAATAATAATGGATTTGGAATGCCTACATCAACTTGTTGCGGGCGGATTGAATTAATTCAATTAAGTTCTAGAATCAATTTTCAAATATAATCGAAAAATGATACGATTCGAAATGAAAAACGTGAAAAATCTGAATACAATTTACGTTTTATGGTTTATCATTAAATTTTTAGTGGTTTTTCATTTGATTACATCAGCATTGATACATGCAAACAAATGTCAAAATTGCTTAAATTTTTCATCACATCAACCATTGAGTTGCGTTACTTTTTCTTTGATTTGCATGAAATAAAGACACCAAAAATGGTAACGAATCTGGGCCATACGCATTTTTATCATCACAGGCCATATGAATTGCGTTATTTTTGATTGGCTCGATGTTTGTCATTTTTTCTACTCTTCACTCTCTCTCTCTCTCTCTCTCTCTCTCTCTCTCTCACTTGCTCTATCCCGCTTATTTTCTATGTTGCGCACAAAATTCAATCTTTGCTGTTAAATATTTTTTTATATTTTATTTTTAATCGAGAACATTCTTATATGATATATATCTCGATATATCTATATCATTTCTTCTTCTTCTTTATTAAGTTATTTTTTGTTGCTTCCTCGGTTATTGCTCTCATCATATTTGTCTGTATATATCTATTTCTTTTTTGTTTGATGAATTCAACGATCTAAGAGAATGAACAACAACAAAAAAATGTAGATAAGCGCAAGTTGTTTGGTTGTACGTGCACGCACTCAGCGTGCTATATTTAAAATATCGATGCGGTCAGAATTCCGGTTTTATTTTTGGTATACGATCATCAGCTGGCTGCATGGATATTTTCTACTGTTTTCAATATATAGTTTTCTCCAATTTCCAATGCCGGCCGCCAAAGAAAAACCTTCAACTTGCAATTTTATCAGTCATAAAACAAAATCATATACATTGGCTCTCATTATGTTTACTAAAAGAGACACATTTATTACATTATATGCGTCATATACGATACATATTGCAAATCGAAATTGTTTTTCACCCAGTAAATAAGTCTGTCTGTGCAAATAGAGAGAGAGAGAGAGAGAGAGAGAGAGGTGATTACAGTAAAAGTAAACGCGTTATCGTTGCATATCGTTAAATAATTGACTGAAGCACGTTCACTATAAAAAAGAGATTGGGAATAACAGCGTGTTTATTGAAATTGTCCAGCTATGGCAAAATACATAGAAGAAGTTGAAGAAAAAAAAACCATACAACAAATTAGACAACGAGGTATATCAGTTGCTAATCACGTGTATAACTTCTATGTTCAGCTTGTATTGCCAATGGAAGTTTTTTTTTTGTTTTGGCTGCGTGTTTTTTTCTATTTTTTTTCTTTTTTTTTTTTGCTTCGCACATTTAGCACTCTTCGTGTGTGTCTTTGCAAAAATTTTAAATGATGTGAAACTTTCAATATCAATCACACACATTTGACATGAAATCATCTCATCGCAAATAAATACAAATATTTTAGACAAATTCGCGCGACAAAACAACAATGACAATCTCAACAATTTGTGCTGTTTTTTTTTATTTTTCATTGAGATAGGGAGGAAATGGGGAAGGGCAAAAAGAAATTTGAAGAAAAGAGAACGAAAAAGTGAGGGAGAGGGAGAGGCAAGTTTGAAGAAATAATGTGGAAGTGGCAGAAGGATAGAAAGGAAGAAGACTTTTTGAAGTTTTTGAATGGATAAAGGAAAAAAATACAAGGAAATGAAGAAGGAGAAATTCCGAAAGAGAGAGGAAGAAAGAAAGAAAGAAAGAAAAATAGAAAAATAGAAAGCGATAATGTTGTTTATGAAAACAAAATGTGCCGGCACTTGAAAACACTGACGCGTCTCTGATTGGCACAATTTGTCACTTTTTTTTGACATGAGCCACTAAAGTGTTATTTCTTTTTATCATGACCATTATTCAATTCACATTTTGTAATGTTTTTCCCTAGGGGCTTTTATCTATGCGAAAAATTCGTACAAATCATTTGCGAATTAATTGCGAATGCGTACATACATTTTAAATGGGATGATTGCGAATGCATGAACCATTGATAAATCTCATTCAGTCGCAAAATGGATGCCAAAAGTGTCATGGTCGCATTCGCATTCGCATTCGCATTCGCATTCGTGAGACATTTGCTATTTGCTATGAACATTCGAATTGATTCGCAGCATTCGCAAGAGATAGATCCCCCTAGGTTTTTCCCATTCATTAAATGAATACTGAAATATCGATTCAATTGTACAATTTATTGCTATCGACGGTACCAAATTATTTATTGATAATGCCCTTCACCACACCTTAGGCACAAACATGTTTTTGCCCTCAAGCTGGCATCAGCGCCATCTGAAGTGCATGAACAACAGTTTGTGCTGAATGAATGATTTTTGTTTTTCAATAAAACTTTCAATCGATTTTTCTCACTCATCCGATAGGAAAAACACAAAAATATCACTCTAAAAGTACAAATCCGGAATGGAATTCTGGCCGATTCATAGATTTTCAGGACTTGACCTGAATTCCAGAACTTCGAATATGGATTTTCTTAAAATGGAAGAATTACGCACTTTGACTTTCCAATGTATTTCCATTTTGGAAGTTCTGCAATCCAGGTCAAATCCTGTGAATCCATCGACCAACCAGACTCCAGAACTTTTAAAATGGAATTCCATTAAATAGTCACAGTACATATTTTTACCTTGCTCATTTTTACATTCTTCCTATCGGCTAAGTTAGAAAACTCGATTGAAAGAAACAAAAAACCATTCATTCAGCACAAACTGTTATAAATGCACTTCAGAGGGCGCTGATGCAAGCTTGAGGGCAAAAAAATGTTTTTACTTGAGGTATGCCCCTTACATGAAAATGTTCAACTCTTTTTTTTTCGCCGCCTTGCAAATAAACTGTAAAACAATGATGCACATCAAAAAATTTCAAGCAAAAAAAAAAAAAAAAAAAAGAGTCTGTCGGTCTGTCACTGTGTGTTCATATTTGTGATTTCGTTCATTGGAACACAATAAGGAAGTGGCTTCTGAATGTGAGTTGCTGTGTTCCAGTCCCCTTATCTAATCAATCTTGTTTTGTACTTGTTATTTTTTTTTTCTCCTGCCACGATCATAATTTATAAGCAAATGAACATAGCTCACCAACGTTTATCGATTTAATTGGGTGCTTTTTCTGTTTTTGGTTGACTAAAATTATGCATTAACATTAAATGTGTTGTTGTGTGATCATATAGGCATTTTGACAAATTCAATAAAGCAAATTTAGCTATCGATTAGCCATTTCTGGGAACAATGACGTCGACGACGGTAAATTAAAGTGATAAACATTTTATAAGTTTATTCTCTTGTTGATGCATATGATAAAAAAAAAAAGAGAACGATGGCGACGATGACGATGGCAACGTCAACGATGATTTCAATTAATGATGCATTGTTTATTGTGTTATGAAACACAAAATGGATACTTCATTATTCCAACCTGTTGCTGTTTGCACACATAAATCACATTCTAAAACAATGTTTCCATTCAATTTATTTGGTCGACACTTGAATTTTTGTTGCTTAAACCAAAAACATCTAATCATTTTCAAGTCTAGCTTTCCGACTGTTGAACCGCATAGATTACAATTATATATTTTTATCACATGGCTTGAAGTGGTCATAACAGATTAACACATAAACGGAAAAAACAATATATGCTCTCTCGGTGGCAGATTTTAAAATAAAAATGACAGAAAAATAAATAAATTTGATACGAAACTAGTTGGACTATGTGCAAGTCCAATATGTCAAGTGATAAGGATGCGTTTTTGATTTGTCTTCTTGTTTTGAATAAATAATTTTTATCTTTTTTTTTTTTTGGTCAAATGTTGGCACCAAATGTTCATTGTCTCTTTTGATATTCTTGTCATTCAAATGCTGCTTGACTTTTAATAATATTCCTTTTCTTCTTCCGCCATTTTGCAGATCATTCGACACAAGAGCAAAAAATATCATCCAAAAATCATTCCGTCATATACATCATCTCGATCATAATAACAATCTATATTAAGTGACTATGACATTTATATGTGTGCACAAAGAAAATCTGCAAAGAATCAACGAAACAATTTAGATATAGAAAGTAGTTGCTTTTTTTTTCCACGAAATGGTAATTTGCTCGAAATCTTATCTAAAAGACACTTTCACGACAAATCAAAACGATTAAAACGTTTGATTTATGTGAAATGTAGTAAAATTCACCATGGATATTCATTCTCACATCTTTATAGTTCTTCTACTCATTTTCAATTCAACATTTTCGAAATTATCATAATATTTTAACGTATAAATAATATTCGATATTATGAAGGATTTCATCTGTTTATCTTTATTCAACAAAATTTTCAGTTTTAATGTAAATGAACCGACATTTTCAAGTTTTTAACAATTAAAAATGAATTGAATCACGGGATGAATTCCTATGAAAAATTTTTTTTTTTTATATAATCTCGAGTCTTAGTGTTCATTGAATATGCTCATTGTTGAAAAAAACAACAATCTTTCAAAATGAGTGGTCCACATAAGCTGAATTACCCTTAGGATTGCAAGTATCATCATTTGTGGAAATAAAATTCATCCGATAACAAATTTACTTAATATGATAATTGTATTAGGAAAATTATTATATAAAACAGATATGGTAAAAGAATTTCGGTATATGTTTAGATTATTTGTGTCTCGAAATGATAACGATTGCTATGTGTACACAATTTGGGTAGACAAAATTGTTTATTTCAATTTGCAATTTGGAATGAAAATTTGCGTTTTAACCTAATTTAGAAATGATATCATATTAACAACCATGGCTACTCCGAAAATTGGTAAAAATGCCAATAATTCAAAGAATTTTAATCTTTTTAAATACTTATTAAAATACTTTTTCTAAACAATTCTTCCGTGATTGAAATAACAAAGAATATTATTTTTTTTTTTTTAAATAAAAATGGCAATATTTTCATAAAAAATTAAAAAAAAAAAAAAAATTAATCAAAATATTTCAAAATAAGTGCTTTTTCAGGAACAATTATCGATAACAAATATTCTCTGAAATGTCGAATGTTATCATAAAGATCATATATTTTTAAAATGTTTACATTTCCAAATTATCTAATGATCTCAGGGGGTTTTCACAGAATATCATATGATTTTGACATTTTTTTTTTTTGTGCAATTATTTGTTAGTTTTTGAAATAGTAAATTCGACCTACCCTAATACAAACACATTTGAGAAGAAACGATATGATGGATGAAATAAAATAAAACCAATTTGAAGGGAAAAACTATCGGTTTTATTGCTATTCTAATGGTATTTCCATTCGAATGATGGAAAAATTGTATTTTTGGTGTCAAAATGTGTAAAAAATGAACTAGTGATGTTGTTTAATTTTTCGATTTTAATCGAGATAGTGATTGAAGCAGCTCCAAATTGATGACGATATTTTGATGACATTTTGAGCGAAGAATAAACAAAATAATCCATGAAATGTATATCACATGATCGAATCAGAATTTCAAGAAGCCATCGACTTAATAGAGTAATTGTTTATGACCCATAATACGCTAACTGCTCATTTTGGTAATTTTGGACTTTTTAACACTTTTGTTCATCTCTTTGGTTCTCTTCTTTTCGTTGTTTTATTATACAGTAAAACCTCTACTTAACGGAATCCCACGGGACCGAAGAGATTGTCCGCTATCTCGAGTTTTCCGCTATTTAGAATTTCCGCTAAAAGGGATAAAATGGCTTAACAAAATCAAAATTTCCGCTATTTAGAGGTTTTTTCTTTATTTTTAACATTTTATTTAACATTTTCAGGCAATAAATAGCTATATCTTATATAGATCACAGAAACATCAAATTCATGCTATTTGCAATAAGTATAGTTATTATTCTTTTGTGAAAAAATCAACAATCGATGTTTGTTTTAATTGTTTTGAAGAATAGGCGTCTTGAACCATATTTGACATTCAAATTCAACACATTCTTTTCAGTATAAAATACACATTGTTTTTATTTTCAATAAAATTTGTAAACATCAAAACAAACAACAGAGAACGGTCCAAAAATGTATAGTCAGCAAAATGATTTCACATGCATTTTTGTTATCCATCTCTGGCAAATATGCACTGAAATGAATAATGTGAGTTTGGAATAAATGAATGAGTGATTGTGAGCATCTTAGAATTTTTAAATTTTCAATTTTGACCGAAATATGGAGAAATTTTTTTTGCATGAAATGGCCATTTTTCCGCTATCTAAAGGTTTTTTTTCCGCTTTTGAGAGGTGATTTTGGAGGAAAACTTCAATGGCGGAAATTTTTTCCCGCTAACTGCAGGTTTTCCACTAAATAGAGTTTCCGTTAAGTAGAGGTTTTACTGTATTATATTCTTATATTAAATATAATTATATTTCGTAAAAGTTCTTTTCGTTGTTTGTCTTTTTTTTTAAATATTTATTGTTCGTTTCTTTTCTTTTTAATTTTACAATAAATTTTCATGTTTCTCGTGAAAAAAAGATTGCCTCTTTAATAGAGTAAGAATTGCCAAGATGATTCTGATCAGATTATTGCTTCGACCATAATATTTGTGAGTGAAAACAATTATCAAACCAATAATAAAAAGTGCAATTAGGATTGTTTTTCGCATTTTCGAAAAAAAAAAAAAAGAAAAAGAGAAGTGAAGCCTCACGATACTAACGTACGATTTTTATTCTATTAACGAGCCAATGACGTATGATTTTAATATATTTAGCATTTATCATGTTAAAAGATATCTGGCAAGCGATATGTAACGTACCGAAATATCGCGGTCATTGGTCAGAAGAATAATTTACACGCAACATGGTTGAAATGTGACTTCAAGTCTTTTCACATCGAAGAATCACAAATAAAATAGCCGCTAAAGTAGATTTTAAATTATGGAGTAATTTCGATTTAGTTCAATTTTTATTTTACTTTCAATATGAAAAGAGAAAAAAGTTTGGCCTTATTTACAGATATAATGATGGTGATCTAGAAAATTTTATGAAAAACACCGAACTTTAATGAATTATATATATTAGATCTACTCGAAAATTGAAAATTTCGAATATCAACATTCGTTTGGCTTTTGCGGCACATTATAAATAAATATTTTACTCTTTTTTAAATTTTGAACGAATTTTTTTTCGTTTGAAATGTTTAACCAGTTTTCCTCAATTAAACATTATTTAACATAAAAAAAAATGCCAACTTTTATAATAAACAAAAATTTTTCGGTATGAAAATCGTTCGGCCAATTTTCGATGTGATGGATTTTTCATGAAATAAGCTTGCGTCACTTAGACACCTATCTGTGCGATATAAAAAAATTGTTTGTGGCGACAATGGTAAATATTTTTTTTTTTGTCTCTTCAGAATCTTATCACCCGACAACAAATTCACGTAAAATAAAGCGATTAGAAAATTTGATTCAAAGAGATGTTTTCTTGGTTTGCTTTTTGACAAATGAATTGAAGCAAAAGAGAGAAAAAAGCAGAAATTGAAATCCATTTTGTGATAATGATGATTTCAGTCGATTGATGATCATTTTTCCAATCTCTGTTTTTATCTATAAATTCTTCAATAGAAAACATTGACCATGTAAATTTAGATTTAATGTAATTAATACCGCCGAATGGTTGCTTGATTTGTTTCTTTTCTCTCTCACTCTTTTGTAAATTAGACGAGGAATCCCGCATACAATGAGCTCAAATATCACATTAGTCTGTCAATGATTGTTCTTTGTTCAAACAAATGCCCGAATTTTTGTTCCAAATTGCTTATGGTACATTGATTGTTTAGTTTTGTTTTGTTTTATTTCGTTTTGTTTACCAAGTAAAACCACAAAATTGTTATATTTAGACCAAACAACATCATTTCTCGTTTAATTTGACAAGACCGATATGATTCGTGTTCCGTTTTTTTTTCTTTTCTTTTGTAGTTCTAATTTTTGATATTTGTATTCAATTCATCAAAATTGAAAGCGCAATGATTGAAAAAATAGTGAATGTCACACCGAAATAATATATCAACATGATTGAGTGAATATATTGCGATTTAATGCAATTTATCAATTGTAATTTTAGTATTTTTAGTAACATCAACGCGCAAATACTCCGTCATCGACGAACGAACGGATGGATGGATGGACGGACGGACGGAACGGTCGAACGATCGATTTCATCAAGTTCAAGGAAGTTTGCATGATTTACAATGCTAACATTTAAATATTAAAAGAAAAAACAAACGCTATTTATTCTGAGAAAACATGATAAATTATAGTTGCAAGATGAAACTGATTTCGTCGATTTTCATTTACACATTTTTCTGATTTCATTACAATGTTGCGATGAATTGGCTGGTGGCCAATGAGAGGTGCAAAAAAATCAATATTTGCAAAAATATTCGCGGAAAAATCAAGACAAATAATTCGAACGGAACCGCTGATAAGAAACATAGACAATTCAGTCTGAAGGCCGAATTGATATCAGTTTCAATGGGCATAAATTAACTTTGTGAAAAGAAAAAAAAAAAAAGAAAAAAATAACGAAAAATCTTGAATCAATAAAAGAATAATTTATAATTATGAAATTGGTGAAGAACAAACATTTTACAGGCACTATTTCTAGTTCACAAGCCATATCGTTGTATCGTTGTTTTTTTCATACATGTTTGTAATTGGTATAAAATTGTGCGATAAATTCAAAAGCAAATTTCAAGTGAGCATGAATTTCATTTTATTGTGATAAATTAAAAAAGTTTTAAATCAAATCAAACAATTTCAAAAGTGCTGTGAAAAGCTTGAAAGCTTTAGCGAATTGGTTAAAAGTCGTTGAAAGCTAATAATTGTGAGTTTGTGATAGAAAACCATGTAATTGAAAAATTCATTAAAATCTGGTACGTTGGTGTGAATGTGGAAAATCTAATACGTTGTTGGTACTAATGACAGCCAACACAACATAATGATAAGTTTCAGAATATGTAATAATAAACACAAACTGTTGCTCATTTTCTTTTCGGCGTTTTTTTTTTCGCTATCTCTCTCCCTCTCTCTCTCCTTTTTTCACTTTTTCTCTATAAAAATAAACATTGAGGTAGGACCCGGTTGGTGTCGTTTCGTGTGAATGCAATTGCCGACAGGAGTTGCATGAAAATATGAATTTGTGTAACATCTGACAAGAGGTTTTTGTGTTCATTTTCATTTCGATTCGGTTTGATTATTGCTGTCGCATGTTGTTGTTGTTTGTACGTGGATAAATCTGGCTGGTGTGGTGTTTTGATCTGAAATTTTCGGTGGTTTTTTTTTTCTTTTGGCAAAGTGAAACAATGGCAAAAAATTCAACTGTTAATGTGAAAAAATCACTTGTCAATCAACTGAAATCATTTTACATCGAATATATAAATGTTAATTATGGAAAATCATTGCTATTCGATCCAGCCAAATTGCCCATTGTATCAATTGGAATTTTAATCATCGAACTCATTCTAAATGTATTCATTGTGCATCGTGTCAATTATACGGAAATTGATTGGATTGCTTATATGCAAGAATGTGAAGGATTTTTGAATGGAACAACCAATTATTCACTTTTAAAAGGTAAACATAACCTCATTTTTTTTTTTTTTTTTTGATATTATTGTTTCGTGTCATTGGTCTATCATGAATAATTAGAAACAATGAATTTTACCAATTAAAATTTAGAAGAAAAAAAAAAAATTAAAAATGACCCTTGATTTTGCTTCAGGTGATACTGGACCATTGGTGTATCCGGCTGGATTCGTGTACATCTATACAATATTTTACTATATCACCGATCATGGGCGAAATATTCGATTGGCGCAATATTGTTTCATTGGCATTTATTTATTGCAAATGTATTTAATGTTGAACATTTATGGAAAAAGTCGCAAAGTGCCACCGTATGTGTTAATATTTAGCGCATTCACATCATATCGTATTCATTCAATTTACGTACTACGATTATTCAATGATCCAATTGCAATTCTATTTCTATATGCAGCGTTAAATTTTTATTTTAATGGCAAATGGACGCTGGGCAGTATATTTTTAAGTTTGGGTGTTTCAGTGAAAATGAATATTTTACTATTTGCACCGGCCATTCTTTTATTGTACATTGTAAATATTGGCTATATTGATACCATAAAACAATTAAGCATTTGTGCAGCAATTCAATTAATATTAGGCGCACCATTTTTATTTACACATCCAATTGAATATTTAATGGGTAGTTTTGATTTTGGGCGCATTTTTCAACACAAATGGACAGTAAATTATCGCTTTTTACCCATTGACATTTTTGAGCATAAATATTTTCATATTTTATTGTTGGCCATTCATTTAATGCTATTGGTCATTTTCATTTTTCCATCATATAAATACATGCAAAATTATTGCCGTTTACGTACATTACAAATTCAATTGCAACCGCAAATTGATGCAAAAAATCGTGAAATGAATTCAACCGCTAAAAAGTTGAATAAAAAGCGAAAGCCGAAAGACGACCAAAGCAACAACCATGATAAACAAACTGAAGAAGAGTTGAGCATTCATCAGAAGATTTTTTTGAATTCATTTGAACAAATGCTGAGGAAAACTAGCGGAGGAACAGCAGCAACAGCATCGTCGTCGCAACCGCAACCGCAATCACGACAGCAAAATAACACACTGAAATATGAAATTCACTTTGATCGTGCCATTCAATTGGCCATTTTGCCAATATTTTTATCGAATTTTATCGGTGTGGTATGTGCACGTAGCTTACATTATCAATTTTATGTTTGGTATTTTCATAGTTTACCATATTTGGCATGGTTTACTGATTTTAATGTCAGTGCAAAGCTATTGTTGCTTGGTCTTATTGAATTCGCATGGAATACATATCCGAGCACAGTTTTATCGAGCATTCTATTGCATTGCAGTCATTTGGTGCTATTGTACGGCATTGGAACGAAATTATTACGCACCGAACACGATGCACAACGGGTTAAAATCAAGTAATTTTGATTTAAAAACATCGATGGATGCATTATTCTTTAGTTTTTTTCTTAATTTTTTTTTTTTTCAATTTTTTTTTAATGAAATGTTCGGAAAGACCAACGCTAATATTAACGCTACAAGACTGTTTAGGTATTTAGGTTAACATGAGTTGAAACATTTAGACATGAAAAAAAAAAAAAAAAAAAAAACATTTATTTTGGTTTAATAGATTCCAATCAGTCAAATGAAACAAAAGTAGATTCTTTGTGCAAAGGTCATTCACATATAGACAAACCGTACACACCTTAGTCAAATACAAATTCTGCTATTGTTTTGTTCATTATTATTATTATTGTGTTTGGCAATGGATCTGTACGCAATATTATCTTATATTATGTCTTTTCTGTGAACACGGCAGATGGCAAACGAAAGGAAATAGAAAATTTCAATCTCAAAGAGATTTGTTAAAAAAAAATATATTTGTCTATTTTTTTTTTTTTTGTTTTCTTTCATTTAATAATATGTCAAATAGCAATTAAAAATGAATTTTTCATCCAAAAAATGTATTTGCATTTTGTGTTTTTCTTTCTACTATTTATCTCAGATTTCTTCTCAAATCGACGATTGTATGAAACATGAATTTATTATTAATTCATTTGGCTTAACACTACACCTATCAAAAGCATTTAGTCTTAAAAATGTAAAAGCGCTTCAATATGAACGTAAAATTTTTTTTTTTTTTTAAAAAAAAGGAAAGAAAAAAAACTAAAAAAAAAAGTTTTAACTAATTGCTAATAGTTGTGTCATTGGAACGACTATTTGCCGCTGGTGATTGTTCTCGGCTTCGTGTAGTTGGTGTTACGCAAAAATATCGAAGAAGTGTTGTTTCGGATTTTCGACGTGTTGGTGTTGTGGCCACTGTTGCTGACATTGAATCATGTTGAATTTCATGCGATTGACATGTTGATAGACGTCTTGGTATACCGCATGCACTTCGATCAGATGATTTAATTTTTCTCATTCGTGGCGATAAAACGCCACGATGCATTTCACTTGCTTGAATGTTCTGTGCCTCATTGTTTGCTTCATGTTGTGTTGGTCCCATTGTTGTGGTTTCGTTTAATTTATCATTCAATTGTCGGCTTATTGTTGATGATAATTTTTGCTTTCGAATTTTTGTCAACCAGTCAATGTTCTCTTTAAGCTTACGTTTTGGTGATTGTAATTTAAGATGCGGTGCATCACTAGCGTCCATTACATAATTTGGTAAATTCGATGTGGGTGAAAATAATGATTGTGAACACGATGGACGATTTGATGATGATGGCGTACGAATTTCATCTAAACGATAATGATTCAATTGATTACGTTCATTGAGCGGTGACAATAAAATTTTTCCATTATCACCGTCTCTTGGCGGTGTTTCATTTTCTTCACTTATGCCAGGCAGTATAGATTTTACCTAAGGAGGAAACAACAAAAGTAAATAAAAATAAATATTGCAAATATTGCAAATATTGTGAATATTGTGAATATTGTGAATATTCATAAATATACTAAATATCATAAAAATGCTAAACATATGACTGAATATTGTTTAAATTTGAGATTGGTAGTTGAGATCATACTGCATTCTCCTGTGTCTGTAAAATTAAAAAACTACTACTATAGAATAGTACTTTGTGACCGCCAGCACAACCTACAAAGGAATATACAAATCTCATTTCATCTACCAAATCTCAATTTCAAGCAATACTTATTTTGCCATCAACAATCAATTCACAAATGTTAACTTATTGATAAAAATGAATTGAATATTCACTAGATATGTCAAATATGTATGATATGGTGGGTATTTTTGAATCTAGCAAATATCTCATGAATATTCAAATATCGCGTGAATATTCTGAATATCTACTAAATATATATATTCATAATGGGTTCTCAGCCCCTAGATTTTACCATTTGATTTTCAATGTCATTGCATTGACTTGTCGATGATGATGATGATGACGATGGTGCAAATAGACGACGAGCTCTTGTCTCAATTAATTGCCGTTTACTATCGCCACCATACGAATGACAATTCGATAAATCATCGCCATTCATATCGCTAAATGTACGCTTCATTGTACTTTTTTCCGTTAAACTGGGCGTTGTTTCATTCACTTCAACAATTCGTTTAAGCGATCGCGGTGTATTTTCTAAATCTCGAAGACGTCGTTTCATTGGCGCTGACGCTTTTATGCGTGGAAATATTTCCGTTTTCCCAGGATAATATTCTGAATTGTCTAAATCACAATTATCATTGTTGATACGCCAGATTTTGTGTCGTGAATCATCACTGCAGGTTACAATACGCATTTCATTTGTTCGTGCCCATGCAACGCATGTCACTTCATCGGCATGACCAATTAATGCTAAAATTGGTTTTGAACTATTCACATTCCATATGTACGCTTTTTCATCTTTGCTTCCACTTATCAAATACTGTTCATCCGGACTTAGACTGGATTTTATATAAAATGTACTATTTGTTAAACCAGTGTAACTAATAACTGGCTCCGTTGCATATACTCCCAAATTAAAGCAATAGATATTGTGATCCATACAATTTACATACAACTTTTGTCCCGTACTGTCGATTAATAAATTTGAATAGCCCTGATATGTCGATGTACCGGGATATGGGATACTGTGTTTTGGTACTGGTTCCTTTTTATAACAACTGTAATTTCGTCTCAAGTCCCACACTTTTATGATACCATCGCCACCACCACATGATACCAACGTATTGTCATCCTGTTGAAGAAAAGAAAAAATAACAAAAGATGTTAGAACATCAAAGAAAATCGAAAAACAAATAAATGAAAACAATTTGAATTCGAAATGTTCTGTGTGAAAATGCTCAATGGTGGCCATACCTGAAATGCCAATCCGGTAATACTGCTGGATGATGTGTTTGGCGGTAATTTTGGCGTTTGTCTTGTTGCTTTTCGCCGATAGGCTTGTGGTGTGCCGGGCCCAGTTGCATGTCCACTCAATATACAATTGTCTGCTTTCGGTGTATTATTGTTTGTATTAACACGAGCCCGTGTATCCCATATTAAAATTGCATTATCACGGCCACCGGTTGCAAAGCATGCTGGATCGGTTCGACGAAATGCAACTGTTTTTACCGAACGTGAATGACCATGGAACGTTCGTATCAATTCAAATCGAGTTTCTCTCATTTGCCAAAGACTAGTTGTATGATCACCTGTTGTGTTAAGTATGGTAGATAATGGAAAAATGAGAACATTTTTTTGGAAAATTATAAAAAAGGAAAATTTGAAAACTGCAAGATAATTAGGAAATATTATTTCATTTATTGTTTATGCATATTTTCAACAAACAAAAATGTTGAAAATTCACTTGATTTGCATCTCCAAAGTCCGCAGAAATTATTTTACTTTCGTGGAACGCAAATTCTCCTTCAAAAATGTCATCTGTTGAGAGTCATTTTTTAAATCCGTGCAAAGGGTTTCTTTCTATACAGATTGATTGAGTTTTGCAATAATTTCTCTTGAGGCCTTGCCATGATACCAGCAACGTGACATTTAAAACAAAAAAAAAAAAACAATTCTCACCTGAAGCGGAGACAATTTCCATTTTTCCAGGAACCCATTCGACATCAAAAACGGCATTGTTATGGCACTGATTTCCAATCAACGGTTGCTCTTCATTGTTAAAATTGGGTAAGTCTGTATTTTGAATGGCAACCTGTAAATTTCGAATTACAAAACAATTTTTCAATGCAAAACAAACATATTTTTTGTTGTAAAAATCCAAATAAATACCTTTCCATCTTCATTGGCAATGGCAATGATATTGCGATGATTGTCACAATTGGCAAATTTTGCTGCAAAAATTGGCGGCGTTGGATTATAGTCAATATGTACTTCGGATGGCGCTATGCCCCGCCAGCAGTCATATTTGTATGCTGATAATCTAGATAAAACATTATCATATTGTCCCCATTTCTCTGTGGATCATAGAATGGAAAAAATGTGACAAATATTTCAATCGAATTTTTTATCGTTCGGTATGTTATTGTTGTTGAAATCATTGCGTCATATAAAAAATGTGGTAAAAAAAACGTCATTATAATGTGGCAAAAAGTGTATAAATGCCAACAACAATGGGTTTTTTTTCTTTTTAAATGATTTTTTTTATGCTTTGAACAAAGTAAATGAACGAAAAATTGCATTGAATGCATATAAATTTGACTATGGAATCAAACAAAAACCGAATTTTTCATTGCTGACTGTAGCATAATCTTTGTAACTAAAAACCAACGCATTTTCCAATAAAAAATACACACACACAAACAAACACATAGGAATATGCACATTTCCAAAATTATTTTGGATTTTTGAAATTACTTACGATGACCATATTGTTGTCTATTATAAAATCCCACGACTGTATTCATGTGAATAATTTTTCGGAGATAACAAAAAAAAAAAAAAAAAAAAAAAAAAAAATAATGAAACTATCACTTAAATGCGGTCTGATTTTCGTTTTGTTTTACAATAAAATGTGCCGATGATTCGTTGTCTCGAAATTGGCTATGGTATTTGAAAATTCTTTGATCGATTTCATTCAAATTGAGAAAAATAAAAAAATAAAACGAACAATTTTATTGATTATCACAAATAGATGCAACGCATGATGAATGGGGTATTGAAATAAAAATTTGTTATTTTTGGCGGAATAAATGCAATTTGTGTCTTAACTGGCGGGTATTTTGACAGTTGAATTTGAAGTTGAAGCCAACGAAGGACTAGAAAGAATGAAAAGAAAAACAACAACAAACATTTACAGAGACAGACAAAAGTTCACACCAGATGGCATTGAGTGTGATCTAGTTCAGCTGACAACAAACACACACACACACACACACATGTCACCAAATGTAATCGGTTCAAAGCATTGTTACCATCGTTGAAATCGAACGAAATGTTTTCTTTTCCTTTTGCCATTTAAATTGTAAACGGTTCATTTTCTCCCGACAATTGAAATACCAACCAAAATGCATGTGATCAACTTCATACCAATGGGCGCGAAAATATTGAACACAAAATTGAATGTTTCAAAATAAAATGATTTGATTTGTTGATTAAATGATTCTCATTTAAAAATTTTCACTTGAAATCAAATTAAATTCTCATGCGATTATTACGAAATCGTTTGCATTCTAGTGCTCAAACGAGATAATTGCTAATTGCCAGTTGTGAATCATCATCACAAAATACTTTGTTTGTTGTGTTTTTTTTTTTTATTTACTTTATCAATTCGCAGAAAAGATGCACGCATTGTTTAAAATGATAATGGGGCCCTTTTTATGAATTTAATGCTATCAAATTAATCATGTTAATCCACTAACCGATTTTATAAGTTCAGTTCAGTTAAATTCACGTGCCCGGCCATTTGCATTGTTTTCATTCTCTTTTGTTTTTTTTATCTTCTCTCAACGTTTTACGATATCATTTTTTTTTTCTTTTGAAATACCTGGAAAATTCATGAATGATTCTTAGTAAATGCCCTACATGATAGAGTTCAATGTTTGTAATATATTAACCTACTGAATTTACAAAATAAATAATAACAATTTGAATAAAAAAAAACGGGCTCATTCAAATTTTATGCACCGGTTAATTTAACCCCACTCATAACAATCCACCGGCTCATAATAATTTACACTTGAATCATATCAAATCCAAACGATATAAATAAACTAGTCTTTTGAATTAGATTTAGAATGAATTCAGAATTCAAGTGTTTTTGAGGATTCATACTTTCAAACAGAGAAAAATTCTAATATTTGAAGAAAAAAAAAGAGTTTATTTTGACAAGCGTTGTTTTCGAGGGAATTTTGTTTTTTTCAAGCATGTGGTTCTTAGTGTTTTTGATTTGTTGTTTAAGTTCTGTAAGTGATCGTTTGCTTGCCCTGATTTCGGTTTTGTTTTTTTTTTTTCATTAATTTTTCATGCATTTTTCTTCCTTCTTCTTTCGAGTTTCACATTGATTTTAGTTTTTTTTTGCATTTTTTTTTTTTTTTTTTCAAAAAACAAAAGCTTTTCATGAATTTTTTTTTTCACTTCTATTCTGACCGTTTTTTATTCGTCCATTTTAAATAAAATTTTAATGATAAAGAAAAAAACCGTTGTAACTATATTTCATAGGCGACCTACTCGCAAGTTGACGAATATGATTGTGAAATACTGCCACCGTTGACCGTAGAACCATTATCATGTTGTCGAATGAGTAAACCATTTGATCGAACGAATTTTCCCGAATGTTTTCCCAATTTACCATCGGTTTCAACAACACCACCACCACCAATTCCAGTTAGTGAAGATGCATATCATGATGATGTCGATGATGATTCGGTCACACCGACCAGTGGGCCAATCGGAAAAGATGAAAATTATGCAAAATGGTGGGAATGGAAAAAGAATAAATATCATGGTTACAATAATTATCCATACAAACATCACTGGACACATGACAATCATCGGCATTATCACGATCATGATGATTATCGCAGTGATTACCATCGGCCTGGATACCGTGGAGGTCGATATCGAAGGCAAATCGTTTATCGCATCAATCAAATAGAACCCGTAAGTTATTTGACTATTTTATAAACTGATGATTGAATTCAGCTGGGAATTTCAGTTCGAAAACATATGCCGAAACTATTCAGTTCTTGCGAATAATGGTCGATTTCAGTCATAAACAATGGAATTTAAAAAGAAAAAATTTAACAGAAAATTCAACGGGAAATTTTTCTCAATTCAAACATAAATTTATCTTTTATTCCAGTTTTCCTGAAAAAAAAAAAAAAAAAAAAAAATCGAAATATTCTTTCGAAAAGACTTGATTTTTTAAACATTTTCTGAAGACTTTCTAATCGTATCGAAAATCATTGAATTTCCTTAGATTTGCTCAATTGAATGTGTATTCAATCAAACAAATATAATTGCCAATGGTCGTTTTGATCGTAATATTGCATTGCAAGTGTATGCTGATTATTATCCAGAGGTGCCAATTGATTTGCTAACCCGATCGATCGATCGATGTACGAAACAATTGAGAAACTTTTTAATCAATCGACGGCGACGTCTTCGGAATCAATCTGGACGAAATTTACCAGTGCGACGATGTCGCAATGGTTCTGGCCTCTTTGCAGCATGCTTTAATCGGGAAATTTATCGAAATTGTCCGCTACAACTCGAGACAGACAGTAAGTTTTGACGATTTTTTCTTTCATTTTTCGTTGCAAATAAGCACGAATCTTTTGTCGATTTTCATCGAGAATTTCCCAAAATTTCGAGAAAAAAACAAAAAAAAAGAAATTTTTTTTTCTCAATTTAATTTCGATGATTCAACAAATCAAAATTGGATAAACATCAAAATAAACATTTCAGGTGAAGATTGTGATACACTTCGTACATACATCGATAATTGTTCACCAATTCGAGGCATCCGGAACAATTTTAGCTATGACAATATTGATGTTGATGAGGATGGCAACTTTATTCCAACAACCAATTAAACTTCTTCCGAACATCTGAATTTTTGTTTGTCAATTTAAACAATTGTTGTTTTTTTTTTGTTTGATTACAATTAAAATTAAGCATTTTTGTATGTGCGTAATAATAAAAATGACTCCCATCAAGTGTATGAATCATAAATTCCCACAGACATTAAGTGTTTTTATTTCTGGCTTCATTCCGTAAACGTCGAATTCATTCGCATTTGTATAAATTCATAACAAATTGATTTGAATTGATTTGAAATGTGCCATTCAGATCTACTGCATCGAATTTAATCTAATTGAAAAAACAAAATGATTCTTTTCAGATAAAATACGAATAATATTGCCTCGCACATGAATCGCAATCTATGATTGCTATTGACCCAAGCTTGTATTGACCTCATTCTCATGATTTTGTGCCAAACATAATTTAATGATAATTAGCTCACATTGTGAGCCTCACATATCGAATGAAAAAAAATAATACATTTATTGCACACATATTCCGTATGAGATGTGAATTTGTTGAAAATGCAATTGTATATCAAATGAATGAAAAAAAGAAAAAAAAAATATTAAATCAAGGTTATCAGTTTTACGATGTGTCGTTTCCGAATTCATGAGATGATCCGCGCATTTCAAGTTAACTTGAACCGCACACATTTTGCAAAATTCATTCTTTATGCAAAAGAGTAGATGCGCAAACGAAGCTCACGCATACGCGTGCGCGCGCGAAAAGTATAATTTTCAAACTCAGTCAAGCAACACAGCACAGTGGGTAACAATTGTTTGACGTTATCACATCGAATTGATGCCAATTTCATTGAATTGTGGTGAAAATTTCGGGAAAAACCATTGTATTTCTGCGCTTAAATGTAATGCTATTAGCATTGTTAGATATTTCCATATTAATTATATTTTCTATTCATTCTCGAAACCAACCAATTATCGACAAATGAGGCTGAATTTAAACATGAAAGAAAGAAGAGAAAAAAGGTGACAATAAAGTCTCGTCCCAATGGATCTACTTGGATAATTGCAATCCAAAGAAAATAATAATTAAGTTCTGTGGCAAATGAGATAAAAGAAGGCCGTCTTCTCGTTTCAGTGAATTATTTATATTTGTTGTAAATAACAAAATTCGGTGACAAAAATTGTAAATTGTGTGCGATTTTATGAATCATTGAGAATTTTTTTTGTTCGACGCGCATCCAAAACATTTGTCATTCATTTATTTGGCCATCATTATGGTCTCATTTTGAAGCTCTCGCACTCATCACTTCCCTATAATTATCTGAAAGTCAGCGTCGCACAAAAAACCGCTCGATGCCAAAGTGACAAAATTATTTTTCGCAACAAATTTTCAGTGTTTTCGTAATAAAATTTGTGATAAATTTTTTGTTCAACGTTTATTTAAAAAATCATAGTAGCATTCGTTGTTTATTTCTACTCTGAAGCCAACATAAATCTTATTGAATTCATTTTTCATATTTTCCATCCATTCACCAGTATCCTTTGCGAGAATGTCTTTTATGCGTTGGTTAAACATCCGTTGTGCTTTCAGTCCATCCTGTTGATTCTTATTTACAAAATGATTTTAAACACCACAAATTGATGCCCTTCTTTGTTTATATTCACCCAAATGTAACATGTTCGAATGAAATAATTCGGTTTAGAGAAGTTTTCTAATAGTTGAATTGTTTGGAAACGAGACAGTGAATATTTTTTTTTTTTTTTTTTTTTTCAATTTCAAGTCCAAAATTTTACATCAACTCGTTGAGTCAATAGATACTTTTTTGAAAGATAATTTGTAAAAATCATTTCAATTTCTTTCGGAATGGGTAACAGTCAAAGCAATCAAACGATGTCAAAAGCAGTGGTTTACATCACATCCAATGGCAAAGTTTTTGACAAAGCAAGTCATAAGTGTATATTCGATGTGCATTTTGTCGGCATGAAATGACTCAATTCGACCATACAAACATTTTGTTTCTCTTTAATACTTAAAATTAAAAAGAAAAAAAAATTATTGGATCAGTTTGATACTCGCTTCAGTTTCATAAAATCAACAACAAAATTTATTTCGGAACAGCATATTAATCAATTTGGTTTAGCGCTAATGGTTTCATGATATTTTGACATTCGTGAGTAGTGTTGTCCGATGTAATCACTATCAATGCTCGATTGGGCTTTTTCTATTTTTGTTGCCATTAAACAAAATCATCTGTCACGCAAAAAAAAAAAAAAAAAAAAAAAACAAAAAACTCTGCTGTGAACTACAATCATTTTCCAAAACAACATATTACTGTGCCCGTACTGTGAAGTTTAACATAAGGCATCGCATATTCTTGAACAGAACATTTGTTTTATGTGTATCGCATCATTTGTGGTTGAGTCGTAAAGATTGTTTGTGAGCCGATTGCAACGAAAGACAAAAAATATATTAAAAAAAGATGGAACGCTCTTACGAACTTTCTGTTAAGGTTTTGAGTGAAAACAAACCAATTTCCGTATCAGTGTTGATCCGAACAATTTTGATGATTTCATGACGAAAATCAAAAATACAGCTCAGCCAATCCACCAGCTAAGATGACGTTCCGAGAATTTGTCTACCGCGCGATAGGTCTGCTTTTGATGTATGCTTTTTGCTGGCTGTCGATTGTTCTTTGTAATAACTGCACCACAGCCGATAACATTGATTTCTTCAATAGAAACGTTCAATT
This sequence comes from Resseliella maxima, assembly GCA_029041755.1. NCBI lineage: Eukaryota > Metazoa > Arthropoda > Insecta > Diptera > Cecidomyiidae > Resseliella > Resseliella maxima. Next base: position 22,975 of record JAQOWM010000907.1, read on the forward strand.
CATTGTGTACCATCTCGGATTTTTAATGTTCATGAATGATATCCAGAAAAGAATCAAAAACACTTATTTCGAATTCATTCGGTCGTTCATCGTTTTTGGAAATTCTTAAATTTCGATAAATTTTTACAAAGTGCAATCCATACACCATTCATTCATCACCATTGCTACTTTGGACATTTTGCGTCTAATTGATTTTTTTAAATTTAATCAATCGTTGTACATTCGGTATTCATTGATGCAGTCCGAATTTCAATTCATTCACAATCATATGGTAATGGTGCAGTTCTGTTTACATTTGAATTTAATTAAACAAGTCAATTGCACTTCAATATTCTTCATGTAATGGCAACGACTAATCATTATTTAAAATTTCGTCAAATGCTCAAATATTGTGAAAAATCAAAAGATTTACATTACATTTCCATTGCAATTTTATTCATTTATTTCGATTTGGAATTTCGAGTAGTTTGCTGTTAAAATAATTTTGAATAACAGAGCTCACAATGTGGCATTCGTTGCATGTTTTTACATTTGATTTCAAGACATTGACGCCACCTATACGATTTATCATTGTATACTGACTACATCAACGGAAACGGCAAAACGATACGATTTGTCGTTTGCATTCCGTAACGGTGTATGTGCAATTCAATTTATAAGTGATAGAGATTACTTGCAAGATGTCCACTGTGTAAACTTTCCCAATTCGGTTTGATATTCATTTAAATTCACATTGTACTCGTAGAAATGGCGTAAAAAACGAGAATTTCTTTGCTAAAGTGGCTTCGGAGCTGATATGATTATATAATCATAAAATTAAAGTGTTTAAATGAAACAATAGAAATACTCAAACACTGAATCATATGTCAAATGTAATCTTTTTACCCTTTATATTGATTAAATCTGACATGATTTATTTGAAAGTTACACGTTTGTAATCACAAAAATGAATCAAAAAATAAATCACGGTTATATGATTTATATTCATATTTATATTTGGAATATTATTTGTGAGAATGATTCAAGGAATAAAATAAATTTAATTAAATTAGTTTTTGTGTTTCAAAAAATCGAAAATATAATAAAAAAGAATGAATGTACTTATTTTCAGGTTGTTAAAAAAAAATTATTGATTATCGGACCCGCATCTGGGGCGGAGAGAGCGGAACATTTGCTCTGGGCCCCAAACTGGTAAGCTTTAGAATTGTCATCATCTTCTCTCGAGCTGAACATATATTTTTCTCCTTTATTTTTGAAAACACCTGTCTGTATTTACCATAACCCAGTAAAGCTAAATATTAAGTTTTAAGTGGAATGAAACAATTTTGCCCGTAAAATAATTCAAATGTCATGTTTTTTGTTCAGGTCTATTCGTTCCACAATCCCATCATTAAATAGATTAGAATATTCTGTGCGTCATCTGTTTATGGTGCAGTCAGTTTTCGATAACGTCTCATCAAACGAAATAAAAACGATGTGTTTTAGATCAAAAACTTATTGACGTAAAAGTTTACGGCCCCGAATCAAATCCAAGCAATAATTAACATGAACCACCATTCGCAACACATATTCGGGTGTGGAACCCGTTAACATTTTACTTTGTTTACAATAATATTGGGGCACATTTAAAATGACAGCATTTTCGTCATCTGTTGACATTTCTAAAATCAGTGACAGAAGATGAAACATTTGATTGTGTAGTTTATAGTAACAGATTTTCATGAAAAGAAGAAAAATAAAAATGTCATTCAAAAAATTGTAAAAAAGAAAAATTCTTCGAAATTCAGAACAAAATATTTTCAGCTTCAAAAGCAACATTTATCGATAAAAAAGCATGCGGACACATGCGAACCTCTTTGATGGCTTGTCTTAATACGCAACTGATCAAAAATTGCCCAGAATCAACATTGAACAATTGTTCAATGGTATATTTTCCTAAAAATCTTTTATAAACATCATTTTCACGATTTTAATCAATTTTTTTCTATGACATTTACGAAAATATTACCATTACGGTATATCCATATTACCTGCCATTACCTTTGGCAACATTATTTTAAAGGCGAATACAGGGCCAGAAATGAGCAAGAGCAATAATAATATTTAGAAATAAGAAAATGACAAAAAAAATCGTCACAAATCTGGTGGAAAGTAGAATAAGCATTATATTTGGGTATGATTTTGTTGAAAGAACTGAAAATGGCTTTGTACTGTAAGAGTTTTATTTTTTTTCCGATAGATGTGCTGCGATAAATGTATTCAGTGCCGATTTCATGTTCTTGGGGAATAAGAGAGAAAAAATATTAAAAAAGAGAAAACGAAAAAAATACAATTTGCAAAATTAAAGGAATGATTTTATTTGAACTACTTTCCTTAATTTAATATTAATTGTATGTGATTATTTGTACAATGTATCGACTCTTTATGGTTAAAAGAAAGAAGAAAAAAATTTCATTGAAAATTCAATCTTCAATTGGTTGAAATTGTTCACAGTGCATGGACTGCGTTCGAAGTTTGAGCGCTTGAACCTTGGCTTGATCAAGTGCTTCAAGCGATTTATCTAGTGCAATGCTATGCTGTACCTTGTTTAGCCGCAGGAAAAAGTCGTATTTATGTCGAAAATCGTGTGATTCTTGAATCATTTTCTGTACATCAACCATTTCATTGACAAAATTTTTCTGATCCGGCTTGAGAATAACATTTATATCAGCTTCATTGGCATTGAGCAATCTATTACGGGAAAATTGTCGATTTATCATTAATATTGTTTTTTTTTTTCTCTTTTTTTCACAGTAATTAGTAAAATTGAATTATAATCCAATGTAGAATTGTAATTGAAACATACGCATGTGTCACTGAACGTTGAATCCCTTGCTCATTCATCAACTCTTTCCATTGTTCCAACTCACGCCGTAGATAGGCATCGTGTCCAATTTTCACCTCTTTACGAGCTGGTGATTTGAAATCCACTGCAAATTATTGAGAAAATGATAATCGAAATCATCCCAAATAGGCAAATACTGATAGTTATTTGTTGAGCATCGATAAATGAATTATTATAAGAAAAAAAAATGAAATCGAAAATTACCGTTCAATTTTCCATCGACGGCAAGTTCGCTGATATTTCGCTTCAATAATCGATTTGATTCGGAATCAACAATCACTGTTGCGGTATCAGTCTCTGTACACTGAATGGCTTCCATTTCCAAATGTTGCTTCAATTTTTTTTTTTTTTTTTCACTTCTTTCCTCGACACAATTTTCTCTTTCTTTTATTTTTTATTTGTCAATTTTCAAATGAAATAATTTTTTCTCTTCCGAAAATGTTACCTTTTTTTATGTCACAAACAATAATATCTTTCGACAGTTGCTTATACGTTTGTTGTTTTGAATATATGAAATGACATTTCAAATAAGCAAAATCTCATTTGTGAATTGTATTATGTGTCAAGTTTTAGTGTTGTCCGATGAATGTAAACCGAAAACTGTTTCTTATCGATGTATTAGTGTATAACAAGAACACGCGTGCCGATCGAGTGGCTGTCATTGACGTTTTGACGACTTCAAAAATTCCTTCTTCATACAACTATGTCGGTGGGTGAACTTGTTTTTTTGTTACTCTCAACAATATCTTAAATCATCGGTGTAAAAAAGCGCATTTTTAGCAAAATTCTTTCGAAAATCTCAAGTACCAACAATTTTTTATCGATTTAAATAAATATTTTTCATTGCCGATGGAAAATCGTTGGGAAATTTTGTGAAAAAAAAATTCAAAACGTTTGAATGATACGAACATAATAGCATTTGTTGTTTGTATGAGTTGTTCATACAATTGATTTGAATGAATAAATTTGCGCTCACCGAAATTCCATTTAAGAATCTTTTGAAAGTGTTTCAATTGACGGAAATATGGAATTAATTTTTCGTTTTGTTTTTATCAATTTTAATTACAGCCTGCCGCAGTTAAACCAACTCAGGCTGATTCAGCCAAAAAAATTAAAAAGGATCCAGCCAAAAATGTGATGCGCGATTTGCATATTCGTAAATTGTGCTTGAACATTTGCGTTGGTGAAAGTGGTGACAGACTTACACGAGCCGCTAAGGTAATTCATGAACCCAAAAAAATATAAAAAAAAGAAAAATTAAAAGAATTCAACACATGTTCAGCAAATTCTCAACATTTCAGTTTAAATTCTAACCTCACTTTTTCTCTTTCTCTCTCTCTCTCTCTCTTTTTCATTCGTGTTTGTTGTGCCATTTACAGGTGTTGGAACAATTGACTGGACAACAGCCAGTTTTCTCAAAAGCACGTTACACTGTTCGTTCATTCGGTATTCGTCGTAATGAAAAAATTGCCGTGCATTGCACTGTTCGTGGTGCTAAAGCCGAAGAAATCTTGGAACGTGGCCTTAAGGTAAATAAAAATGTTATTTTTTTTTCGTGACATTGTGACATTGTGTGTATGCGCGTGTGTGTGTATGTGTGTGTGTGACCATGTTGTTTCATTCGAGAGATGAAAAAAAGAACGTATGATTGCATTGATTGGCAGTTATTAAATCGTGAATCAAGTTGTTTGATGTTGATTTTCGATCGACTGTAAAAAAAATGCAAGAATAAATTCCTTCAATTTGCAACAATCGTTTACTCAATTCTCTTACTAAACGATTTACATACGAAAGATACAAATCAACATAAATCGCATCATAACGTATGTTCAACGTGAAATTTGAAAAATGTATTGACTTTGTATTATTATTTTTTGCATAGGTACGTGAATACGAATTGAGACGCGACAACTTCTCAGCCAGCGGTAACTTCGGTTTCGGTATCCAAGAACACATTGATTTGGGAATCAAATACGATCCATCAATCGGTATCTATGGTTTAGACTTCTACGTCGTTTTGGGCCGTCCAGGTAAGAAATCCCTCGTCTATCTCATTTATTCACATTTTTGCAATTCGCACATAATTAGGAAGATTTACGGAATTTTTACCACCGAAATTTTCTCAGTCAAGATGCGAAAATTAAATTACTAATTTTCTGCTGAATTTAGTATCTGATTTTACGCACTTGTCAGATATTAAGGTGGAAAAAAGACAATATTATGGAATTAAGCAATGATTCTGTTTACCACTATATTCAACTGTACGATCACTTATCATGCGAAAAATTTTTTTCCATTTTCCAGGCTTCAACGTAGCTCACAAACGCCGCAAGACCGGTAAAGTTGGTTTCCAACACCGACTTACAAAGGAAGATGCCATGAAGTGGTTCCAACAGAAATACGATGGTATCATCTTGAACAGCAAAGCAAAATAAATGTGGGACATAAAACTAACATTTAATCTTTTTATAAACTGTTAATTTTATGGAATACATTCTGCAAAATTAAAATTACACACCGAAATAAACATGCATTTTTTTTTCTTTTCATTCGATGCTTTTGCTCAGAAAAAACTAAAGCGTTTTTGAAGGACATTTCTTCACTATTTTTTCTATTCGATTTAATTTTGCTGAATATTTGGGTCAATAGCTCTTGTCACATTGTACGTTTTATTGTTCCATCATATCAGTCTTAATGTAATCTTTATCATAATTGCGGATGTTGCGCTTGGATCTTGTCATCTTCGTCAAAAATGTTAATTTCATTCTGAAAAATCATTTTTCGCCATTTGTTTTTTTTTTTCATTTCTTGTATTTACTAAAGTATTTTTGATATAAAAGCATTTTAGTATCATTTTTAGCGTTCACAAATCATCAATTGAAATTGTCCCTAAAACAATATCCATATACATGTGAGTGTCTATTATGTACAGAAGCTAAAAAATTGATCAAATCTATAAAAAGCGGTCTTCTGTTGATTTGTAAAAAACTTCAAAAGATCTGTAAATACATAGTCAAAGTCAGTAAATCCATTGAAATATTCAATTTGACATATGTCAATGTCAAGTAAATTTGGCAAATTGAATATCAAAACCCACATCATAAAGAAAATAAGAAACGAAAAAAAAAACATGGGTGTTCGGGGTCTAAAAACATTTCTGGAACGTGAAAGACAAACTCGTCCAATATACATTGGCGATGAAGTTAACAAATGGAAATTGTAATATTATAAAAATTAATTATCAATAAATAACAAATAATTGAAAATAATCACTTTTTTTCTCTGGCATTTAACAGACAAAATCCAAACAAAACGGCAATAATAGTCATAGATTTTTTAAGTTTAGCAAATTGTGTGTCAAAAAATTATAATGATGTCATTTGTGGTGGCCGTCACAAAATTGCCATGGATGCTTGGATAAATATATTAAACACATTCAAAGCAACCGGAGCCAAATTGGTATTTTATTCGGATTTAAATATTCAAATAAATAAAATCGATGAATGGATAAATCGTCGTAACACTGAATTTGAAATTTATACCAATTTATATGATAAAATCAATTCGGGCAAAACATTAGCGGAATTGGTAAATGAAAATGGTGATCGCAAAGCATTAACATCAACATTTATTGGCATGGCTGAAATTGCTAGCAATTTTGGCGAATTCAATTATTCCATTTATTACGAATGCGATTTAGAAATTGCACAATATGCAAATAAATCAGATGCAATTGCGATTATTACAAATGATACGGATTTTCTAATATTTCCGGGTGGACGATGGAGATTTTGGTCATCGCAAGAAATTCAAATTACACAATCAAAACTTTTAAAAACAATTGAATACAATCGAAATGGTGTACAAACAATTTGTTCACTTGCAACGCATCAACTGCCATTATTTGCAACAATCATTGGTAATGATTTTACACGTGCTTATGAGGAATTAGACCAATTTGCTGCTACATTCGGACCGTATAAATTTCGTATGAAGAATATTGCACGATATATACGCAAAGTGGCATATACCGGAATGTCTGACGACGATATTAAACGAATCGTTCGAACTATTTTCGGATATGTGGAAAATGAATTTGTTGATGTGATTAAAGAAAGTTTGGCTGCATATAATGTTGATGTTCCGTTAGTATCTGTTATCACAGATCCAATTGAACAAAAATTATTACACACCTCAATGTATCGTCCTTATATGCAAAATATGAGCACTGTTGATTCAATCACACTGGCATTTTACGATATGCGAGATTGTGAACCAAACAAATATCTGCCAGAAATTTTAATCGAATGGCTTAAACGCAGAAAAGGCATTTTATGGAAGAATAATAAAATCACTGATTCCAGTTTCATTTTAATTGCGAAGAAAGATTTAAATACTCAATATCATATGGATTCCAATGAAACTCCAATTTATCCCAATTGTTAGTTGAAAAATTATTTCTTTTTAGTCAATTGACTTTCATTGTTTGATCTGACATAATTTACTACTTTTTATATTTTGTATTTGCCAGTTTCGATACCACCATTGGAAATCATTTACACTGACACCACAGACAACATTGATATACGTTGGAAAATGTTCGGATGGATTATGTCAATGCCTGATGACATCATTTCCGTACTAAAAACATTTCCAAGGGATTTTCTAATCATTTGTACCACATTATATGCATTGGTTACGGTAAAATCAATCATTTAAATTTTCCACAAAGAATTGTTGGTGAAATATTCATTTCATATTTTTATAGAACGCATTTTTGACAATTGATGAAGCCGACGGCATCTTGTATACGGAGTTCAAAACATATGAAAATGAAACAAATAATGTTGAATATCCATTGGTGCTTGTGGAGAGGCATGTTCGTGTAGCGCATATTTATAACATCGTATTTTCACATGTCCGACAAAATTTTGCAATTGCTGGTCTTATTTCATTTGTTCAGGTAAATATTTATATCCAGAAATGATTTGTATTTATTTTTATTACGATGTTTTAGCTTTATATTCATGCAGCAATTGAATAAGATTTTCTTGAATCATTTCAATTTAATAAACAACTGCAATTTAAATATTTTTTTTTTTACGATTTTTAGACTTCTTTCCAATTCGATGGTGTATATTTTCAAAATATAATGGCAACAATTATGAAATCCAACGTTGAAGAGCGAAGCATTTTTATTGAGCCCATTGAAAAATATCGTATTTACAAGTGAATTCAGTGTCAACATTAAAAAAAAAAATACATATCGTAGTGGAATTCGGAAATACAACCATTTTATAATAGCTACTATTTGGTTTGAAAAATCAGTTTTAATTCTGAAAGATGGAAATAAAGTTTCAATAAGAAAAAAGTCTTCTTTTTATTTTTGAATATTTTTTTTTATTTCATTGAAACAAAACAAAACGAAATAAAAAGAAAATGAAAAAAAAAACTGAAAAACAATTGAAGAAAACTATTTTTTTTTTTTAAATTTCATTATTTTTGACATTTTCATTACGACTTCATTGCGGTTTAACACAAAAAATCGTAAAAGTTCATTTTCAAGTCTCTTTCGGCTTTTATTGAGCCACTTCAATTTACATTGAGCAAAATGTTCTCTCGAGAAGAAAACACAAAAGAGAATAATAAATGTCACCAAGTGGCAAAAACAAGTGTACATGATTCACTTGAATTTTTTTCGAAATCAGTCCAAATTGAATTGGAAATAATATTGTGCACTGATTTCATCGTAATCAAGAATCATTGCATTTGAAATTAAATTTTTTACTTTAGATTTTCATGGTGACATTAAGAATGTATCAAAATGTATGACTTCATGACAATATGTAATTCCAATTATTTGATTCAATCAATTTTTTTAATGTTCCAATCATTTGGTATTCAAATCTGTGTAGGAATATGCAAGCTGGAATAAGCCACATATTTTGGACTTTGAGCTTATGGCACACAAAGTTCTGGAAGTCTAAACACATCACTGACACCCGGTCATAACTAAATGTTCATATAAATCAAGTATCAGAGAAAGGCGCATACGAAAAAAATGAATACGCATAGGAGAGACAGTGTGGAAAATTGCTTGTGAAATGAGACAGAATTGGTAGAGTTGGTAGGTGTCCTTTTCTTCAATTCGATTCGACTATTGTTCACATTTTAAAATCTTTCAGCCTGTAGTAGATTGCTGGTGCTGTAGAAAATCTTTGAAAATAACGGTATTTAAATGAATTGAATCAATGTAAAATGCATCGTTGAGAAAAGAGTTAATTTTGAATAAAAATATTACATTTTCAAAAATTAAAATAACAAAAAAAACCTCCTTTTTATTTCTGCAATTTTTGTTTATTTGTTGTTTCATAAAAATAAAAAAAATAAAATTAAAAAATACATCCGTTTCGATTCGGCTTCAGACAACAAAAATTAATTGGCAAATAATCGTGATTCAGTCGCCACAGCAATACCATAAATAAGTTTATTTTCTAATCTCTTCCAGCTTTCATTTTGTGTTATTTCGATTTCACGTAGAAAATCCCTTAGTGTTGGTTGTGTAACAATGTAGCTAGAATGTTCTTTCAAAAATAAGCCCAAATAACTTTGTGCCAATTCAAAATTACAGTTTGACACGAGCATGTGTTGAATCATTTTCATAAATTGAAGCATAACTGTATTATTACCGCCGGCATGTGGATCAAGTGATTTAATTTCAAAATCAATCATAGATGGTCCAAGCGCTGTAATATGCTTTATTGAATTGATGAAATCATTTGTTTTAACACTTTGGTCCAAACATTGTCCGAATTTCGTTAAATTTGAAAAATGATTTGATTGTACAAATTTCGTAATTTCTTTTGTGTCTGCATTTTGTTTTTGATCTGTTAAATCAAATTGAAAATCTAAACCAGCCACCGTTGGTAAAAAGAAATTGGCATGTTTTGGTTTTGTAAGTGGAACTTTTGGTCGATTATGTTTCTTGATTGTGTCCAAATTCAATAGATTTTGCCATCTTGAAGCGGCCACCGTTGACATTGTAATTAAATCTTTGTTAATTTGAAGTGGCGTTTGATAGGTCAATGTGTCTGTTGGTGCATTTGAATCAATTAAAATTTCATCCCGTTCAATTGATGCATCTGTTGAATCGGGTAAATCAATTATTGGTGGCGTTGAATGCGGATCAATTGATGTAATTGAAACATGTGAAAATAATGATTTATTTGCCCATGTATAAATGCCAAGTTTATTCACATGAGCTGTTGATAAAAAGTCACCATTTGGCGAAACGGTCAATGAAACGCATGCCGTTTCCATTCGGAAATGATCAATCATATATGCGGATGGAATGTCATATACTTTAATTGAACAATCCATTGAAGCGGTGATCAACCAACGGCTATCCGAACTAAATGCGGCATCAGTTATTCGGGCTGTGTGACCACTAAATTTACGAACTATTGACTTTGTTTCATAATCCAATACATTTACGGTGAAATTATCCAATGCAATGCAAAGCAATGCATTTTCTGAATGCGCACGGAACATTGTGATACCAGATGTTAGTTGTAATTTTGTGTACGGCAAATTGGTGTTTTCATTAAAATTCCAGAATTTTATCACACCATCACTGTCACCGCTAATTACCTAAGGGGGAAACAACAAAAGTAAATAAAAATAAATATTGTAAATATTTCTAAATATACTGAATATCATAAATTTAAAATATTGTTTAAATTTGAGATTTGGTACAGTAGCTGAGATCGCGATTTTATTCCTCTGAAATAAAAAACATATGCAAAAAATTAGTTTACTATAGAATATTACTCCTCACCATAATAGTGTGAATGATGCACAAATTAAAAATGCGTTAGCATTGTCTCATAGTTCATGCAATGTGCCGCAATCGCTTGTTTGCCGAAACTGTAAATGCGTGTCTGTGTATTGATTGTAAAATCTCAATAAGATTTAGTATGATTGGTCAGTTGTTGAGCGTACTTCAGTGCGTAAGAGATATGCATATTCTCTTTCTCTTTTCCATTTTCTCTTACCGTTACACAGACTATCGTTTATGTCACAATGCAAACAGTATTTAACAAACGGAAAATGAAAAGGAAAGAAAAATGCTCACCAATGTTTAGAATATGCTGTTTTTCTTTGCTTCTCTCCTCCCATGATTGTGTCGACAATTTCGCCATGTTGAATGTTGACTTGATCTCAGCTACCAAATCTCAATTTCAACAATACTTATTTTGCCATCAACAATATATTCACAAATGCTAACTTATTGATAAAAATGAATTGAATATTCACTAGATATGTCAAATATGTATGATATGGTGTGTATTTTTGAATCTCGCAAATATCTCATGAATATTCAAATATCGCGTGAATATTCTGAATATCTACTTTATATATATATTCATAAAGGGTTCTCAGCCCCTAGTAATTACCATTTGATTTAAACAATCACTGTGCACACCACGAACGGCTGTTTTGTGAGCTGGTTTTTTTCCGCCATATGTTTGACGATGTATACCTGACTGAATGTTGAAACGCTGCACATCACCACCTGAATAACCTTTATTTCGAACAATGAAAGGGAACACTTTTTATTTTATTCTCTGTTTATCGATTTTCTTTCGATTGTTCAATTTAATTGGAACTATTTGTATTTGGATTAAAGTTATATCAGTTAAAACTCAAAGTTGAATCAATTAATTTCCATTCATTTACCGGAAATTTTGTTTTGTTTTTTAATTCAATTAGAAGAAAATACCAATTCTTACCAATTATTACAAAATTTCCACAATGAGTCAGCGAAATACATGTGGCTTCAACATTAAAATCTGTACGATTTTTATTTTGATACTTTTCCGGGACGAGTTTTAATTCACCCATCTTGCATTTATGAAATGACCACGTTGTTGTTATCACTAAGCCAGAATGTATGGCAGCGATATTATCCCATTCCTTTTCACGCGTACATTCGCTTGTAAATTCAACAATTGGCGGCATTTGAAATGGATCTTCTTCCATTCGATCTATTTTAAAGAAAATTTCATTTTTTTTTCTTATTAAAGTTTATTTCAGCACTTTTAATTTTGAAGTGATATTTTTTTTTTTTTTTTTTTTTTCAAATATACCAACAAATATTTGATTTTAGAAATGTTTTAGGTCAACAAAAAATGGACTAAATGTTTTAAAATTGAAATAAAAATAAGGTAATTTAATTAATTAATTAATTCAATCAAATTGAAGAGAGAAAAACATTCGAATATTTTCTACGAATAAAAATGAAACAAAAAATCTTATTTTTACAATATAAAAAACATAAAATAAAATTACAAAAATAACTTGTATTGTGAGAATGTGCTAAAGTGGAAAAATAAATTTTTTTTTTTTGATTGACAAAAATGAAATATTTATACTTACTTCGTTTCTTTGATGCTTTTCTATTGTAACTAGCTTTTCCAAAACTTTTATTTAACGTCTCTGAAATTGTGCTTATGGCTCGCAATGATGAATCTTCACCCGATGACAAAATTCGAGTACCATTTGCACCATAATCTGGAAAATTAAAGAGAAAATTTAACAATTTAAAAACAAGAAAATCTAAGAAATTATGAAGAAAAGAAAGGAAAACCAATATCATATTACAGAATTTCGTCATGCATTTACGGTTCAATTGTAATAAATTCTTGAAAGAAAAAAAAATCTGAACCAAAATCAAAGCCAAATAGAAAATATCATACATTTAATGCAAAGTGGTGGTGCCGAATGTCCCTCTCTAATACGAAGTAAACGCGCTCTTCCGTCGGGTAAATCGAAAATCCTGAAAAATTAAAAAAAAAATTGGAAAAGAGAAAAAAACTAATGACAAATGACTCGATTTATAATGACAAATGGTCCAATCTTAAATTATTCACTAATTAAACTATACCATAATTTAATGGAATTATCCGATGATGATGTAAACAAAAGTGGTTCATTGGTCATGCAAGCAGCGCTAGCGATAGTTTGTGTATGAGCTTGGAATTGATTGAATATGATTTTTTCTTCGAGATTCCAAACGACAACATGTCCATTAGTGCTGCCGGTGATCATGAATGGTTGATTATCGGTGCGAAATGTGATCGAAGTAACCGGTCCCCAATCTTGTTTAAATTGCAAAATAATTTCATCGTATTTAAGATTTAGCAAAAAAATATCGCCATCGGCAAGTCCAACAGCGACCACATCGATGGCCGGTGCTGGTTCAAGGACCAGAATTTTTGAATCAAACGATTGAAATGTATGCACTAATGAGCACTTTTTAATATTCCACAATTGTAATAATCCCTGTTCGCTGCCCAATAAAATTTTATTTATATAAGTCGGTGGATGACAAATGGCCGTTATTTTGAATTCATTATTATTGAATGGAATTTCACAAAATTCCGTTTCATCTTGAACATTCCACACTTTTAATAAACTATCCGTATCAACTGAAACAAGATGTTGCACACCGAATGGCAACAATAAATGCACTTTTTTCTCATGACCATCGAAATGATGACGAACAATATTACCGGCTCGCCATGCAAATATCTTTGAACCGGCACTTGTATAGACAAAACGATTGTCCGATGTAATGCATGTTATATCTTCGGGATGCAAACCACTCACACAAATCAAACGAAAATGATTTGCACTGTAAACGTGAAATACACGACCAACACTTGTTATAATGATATTTTCCTGGCGACGCGTTGCAAATCGCACCGTTGCTGGTACATGATTACATATTAAACCCAATGAACGATGCCGTTGAAATAATTTACTGTTTGGCATAATGGGATTTGACTGATTTGTTTTATTCTTCTTTGCTTTTGGTCGAATTCAATGAGCTTTGAGACCCGGTTTCAAATGTTTAACAATATTTTATTCACATGTGTTACGATTTGACAGTTTTAACACGTGAATTTATGACAGATGGTACCAATACTAAAAACAACTCATACAAACGCATCCAATTCAAACCAAACTCATACAGACATGCATAGCTTTCATGTTTGAATGAATTTCACCTCGGACAAATAAACTGTGAAACTCACCAATTTGTTGAATACACAATCGAAACAAATGATTTTCTAATCATTTGTTCAATTTGTCGAAAACATTGCTTTATTCACCGTTTTACATATTTCGTTGGAATTTTTCTTAAGATTTCTTTTTCTTTCATTAATTGTATGGTTTTTTTTTTTTGCAATTTTTAATCTCTTTTTCGAATTTAATTTTCTTCCTTTTGAATTTTCGTTTTCATTTGCTCCGGTTTGCAAACCGAACATAGAATACCGAAACTCAAAAAATCTTGCGTCGCAAAATGTAGAAATGGAGACGCCCAGTGGTTACCGTTGTATAAAAAACCCGTTTTGTTATTATTTCATTGTATTCAAAATAAGGAAGTTTTTTTCATCCCCCTTAATGCGTGTGCGATACACGAGTAGCGGACTTGCGCATGCCTGATTGTTTTTTTTTTTTTTTTTTTTTGCTTTCATTTTATATGTTAATGCAATAATAGACGATGTAAGAGAGTATACACCACCGTCGACAATAACTTCCCTTCATGATATTCAGAATTAAAAGGGAAAACGCAACGACGAGTGCATTTTTGAATCAAGCCAAATATATAGTTCTTCATTTTGATTTAATTTTTTTTTTTCTTTTGTTTTGTTATCACAATTTCTAAGTAAAACAATCAAAAATCTGATTGTTTGCAATAAAAAAAAACAACAAACAAACGGGGCAGCAGTAAAATCGAATTAAGGAAAAGAATTTGTGCTCGTTTTTGCATCGATTGCGTTCAAAATGAATCTGTGCAATCTGATTGAAGAGAAAAAATCAATAATCGCCAAAGCATACGACTCGTACTACTAAGCAGGTGAGAGATTTCTCATAATTTAATAATAAATTTTTCTTTTCTCATAAATGTTTTCTATGTTCTTTTTCATAATTTATTTCTTTTGGTTCTCAATTGTGTTGTTCGATAAATTTTTTTTTTTTTTTTTTTTTTATTTGTTCTCAATTCGTAGATTTCAAATGTGCAGAAGAAAAAAGAAATTAACAATTTTTTTTATGTCACATCCATAAATCGAACCAACAAAAACACTTGTTAGTTCATACTTGAATTTCTGTATTTTATTAAACACCAGACCAAATTCTATCATTGTTATTCACTCGGCAGTGAATTTTCAATTTTCCGTTATTTATTATGCTTCATAATTTCAAATTGTATTTTTTTTCTCTAATTCTTTCAAAAACCTAATCATTTTTTCCCTTTCTCTCTATTTCTCACTCTCAATCTCTGTCTCTCTGTCTCTCTGTCTCTCTGTCTCTCTGTCTCTCTGTCTCTATCACTCTCACTCTCACTCTCTCCATCCTAAATTTTTTTTCCAATTTTTTCGTTTTCACTTTTGTTCTTTCGTCTTCATTTCAAAATCAATTTCAAAAAAAATGTTCAACAATATAAAAACTAGCCACTTTTGATTGATTTTTTCTTTGTTTCTAATTTTGAAAAAAAAAAAAAAAAAAAAAAAATACAAAAACACCAAATATTTCCTAATCTCTAATGGATTGACAATTAATTAAATAAAAATGTTTTTTGTTTGCATTCGTTATATTGAAAATGCGGCATATATTTAATTTTGGGAATAGTTTGCTTTAGGACACGAGCGGAAAATGAACCAACACACACTAAAACTCTAAACTCGCACACAAGATGTGATCTTAATACTCAATAACAAAAATTAAGAAAAAAGAAAAATAAAAAAAAAAAAAACAACAACAACAGAAAATTAATCAATGAAAAAAAGAGCATGTTTCACTTTTCGGTTTTGAGCGAAACCAAAGAAAAAAAAAACACACACACACAAAATTTAAACCGAAACAAAACAAAAAAAAATCACAAATGTCTTCCATTTATTTGTGAAATTAGTGTTTAAGATTATTTATATTTGCGATATACAAACAACTATTTTGAAACTAGAATGTAAGGAAATTGCGGCATATACATCGGCCAAGAATCCAAGTCTTCCATTTTATAGAGAAAAAACAGAAATGAAAAGAATAGAGAAACAAAGATTAAAAGAGAAATAAATATGCAAATGTTGTGAACTGCAACGGTCATCATCATCATCATAATCATCAAAACAAACTCATTGCATTTTGCAATTCAATTTAACTGCAATTGTCTTGTTTATTAAACAAAAAAAAAATTAAAAAGAAAACGTGGTTTGGATGCGCGCATGTTTGGCATTTGCCACGTCAATGCAACAAATTCATCAATAAACAAACAAACAAAAAAGAAAGACTGTTTGTTGTGAAAGAGAAAAAATTGCGAATAAGAGCGAAAAGAATTGTTATCCAGCAAAAAGAGAAAAAGAAAAATAAATACTAAAGAAAACAATGAGAAAAGAAATAAAGATGACGGAAAATCCACGAAAAATGGCAAAAAAATTGAATAGTGTGAATGCAAGCCAACCGTCAACGTCCAATGCATTCGCCTACAAGAATTTCAATTCGGTGAACGGTGGTAGTAAGCGTGGTCGGAAAAAGAATCGAAAAAAATATTTTGAACATGATACACGAACACGAATGCGAAACAATGTTGGCTCAACATCGGCGGCACCAGCCATAAAACGGATTCAATTTAATAATGAAATTAGTATTGTTGAAACAAAAAATGCAATCAAAAGCCAAGTGGATTGCATGACAATTGGCAAATTACGGCGAAAAAATAATGCCGGACAGAACAACAACAACAATAACAAAAAGCGAACGAATTTTCGCCAAAAACGACGCAATATATCAGATTTGACAAAAAAATTGCAAAAACAATTGATTGAAGCACAGAAAAAAATACAAAAACAATTGAATGCAATGCAACAGCACCAACGTGAACAAGATCAATCATTTTTTGCAATGATTCATTCAAATTGTATGCACACAAGCAATCCATCGATTCAAAACAATGATATCGAACACAATTCGATATCAAAAACAATAACAAAAACCACCACCACCGTCAACGTCACCGACACCGTCATCGTCATCCCCAAATTCACAATTCAGCTCGATGTCGCATTTAAATCACAAACAAAATCCAACCAAACCATGTTCGGCAGAACATTTAAACAAAAATTTTACGGATCAAAGTAAATGGTCAATCGATAAAATGGCTAACGGAAACAAAGCCACGAATATTAGGTAATCCGATCTACTCATTCAAATACACTTTGAATACAATCTCTCTCTCTCTGTCTGCCTGTCTCTCTCTTTCTTTCTTTAGGTTTTTGTGTAACGTATTCTCACATTTGTTTTGTTTTGTCGTTCGCCTTTCGTTGTTCCACTTTTGTTTTCACTTCGTGTTAACAATTTTTTTTTTGTCTTTTCAATCATAGACATTTCTTCCGTTGACCTCTTCTAGTTCTTTCTGGCGTTTTTTTTTTTGTTGTTGTTGTTTTCAATTCATTTCATTTTGTGTAGTCGTACAAGTGATGAACTGCCACTACGCATATGTCACATTTTTATGTGTTCATACTCTGCTTATACATTTATCATATTTCTTTATTTGAATTCTTCTTCTTCTTCTTCATTTCATAGATTTAATTCTATCAATTTTCCTTTATTTTGTTTCCATTTGATTGGTTTTCGCAGGAATTCTTTTTACTTTAGTTCAATTCAACAAATTATATCGCTCTATTAAGTTCAACCATCTCATATGACACACACATTTCACTCCGAATATTTCCAGTCATTTTATTTATGATTTTTCTTTTAGTATTGATTGTTCATTGTTTGTCCATTGAATTGTGATATTTTTCGTGTTTTTTCGCATGAATAAACACACCAAAAGCAATTTAAATATAAAATTTACGTATGTTATTCATCTCTATGAATAACTGGATCAATCCCTGTACTAATTACAATAAAAAAAGAACAAAGTGAATTATCTGAACAAACAAGAAAACAAAAATATGCGAAAATATGAGGGGGAAAAAACGACATAAACACATCAGCATAAAAATCAACATAATTGAAAAATCCATCGATAAATGAGAAAGACATCGGGACATTGCAACACTCAACAATATTATCAAAATCATGACAAGCGACAAGAAAATCCATCCAGAAAATGATAGATTGTTGGTCACACACACACACACACACAGTGTAGAGCTGTTCACGAACCGAACTCGGACAGTTCGAGTTCGAAAATATTCCTATTTTGATGTTCGTGTTCGTTCGTGTTCGGTTCGAGTTGTTCGAGATAAAGAAAATATTGTTCGAGTTCGTTCGTGTTCGATTAAATCTCGAACGAACACGAACAATTCATGTTCGTGAACAGCTCTACACTGTGTGTGTGTCATACACACACACACACACACGCGCACACACAACAAATTCAACAAAAAATCTATCGAAGACCTATGGAAACAATAACAATATCACGTAAATGCGTCGCACATTGCTGATTGTGTGACAAATGCTTGGATTTTGCTTAATTTAATTGCAATTTATTTTCTATCACTTGCGTACGAATAAGAAGATTAACAATTTTTTCTTTGTCTTCTTCTTCTTCTTCTTTTGTTTGTTTTGCATTAATTAATGAACATTGAATTGCATGTATACTCAATGGAGACTTAATATGTTTTTTTCTGTTTTATTTTACATTTACATATACATTTAGATTTTATTTTTATTTTCTTTTTTTTTTGTGTACATGAAGAACATCGAGTTTTAAAAAGTTAGCAAATGAACGGTATGTCGAGACTAGAAACACGCAAAAGAAACGTTTTGGTCAAAAACTTCAGTAATGAGATTAATTTCATTTTCGTTTTGAAACATTTTTTTTTTTTGTTGTTTTTGTTTTCTCAGATGATTTCGAGCAATGAACTGTTTGTTTTTTTTCGAATTATTTCATTATTCGTTCGAACTATTAGACCCTATAGGGGGGGAAAACGAATTTCATTTTGTCAAAAGCAAAAAGAGATCAGCGTCATCTCCATCGCCCTATATCTCTATCCGAAAAAAAAACCCAATAAAATTTGTCACACAAAACCATCATACGTTATGTGCTTAAACAACAAGCAATTATTATCGATTTCATGTTTATTTCTATTCCGCAGAGCATTTACTTGTGATTCGAAAAGTAAAAATTGCTCGGTGTCCACAGACTCAGAAGTGAAACATACATTAACGCCGCTAAACGATTTGTGCAATCAATATTACTGCAGCCATTGTATTAGCTACAAAAAATCAACCATTCAGAATACCGTTGCAAATGAAAGAAAAAAGCTGAAAATTCAATTGAAAAAACCATTGTTGAAAAGCATCATTCTAAGCACCAATAAAAATCATCAAAATAATAACACATCGGATACGGTATTGAATATTAAGCGTGAAGGTAACGATCAAAACGAAGAACACAACAACGCCGATGAAATAGACAATCACGGTTATCATCATTCAAACGAATTCGATAGCAATTTCAAGGCATTTTTTCGACCAATTATTGCAACTGGCATTTATTCAAAATTAACGGAACCAAAATTAATTCACGAAATGCAATTCTCTGATACCAAAAAGACTAAACAAATCAATTCGTATTTTAAGTCAAATGATTTTGGTAAACAAAGTCCACGATCATATTCACCACCGTTACCTGTAACACATCGACTAGCATCCATGGTATCAAATGATGTACATCATTACAGTGCAACAGCAGCAGCAGCAGCAGCACCAGCACCAGCATCAGTCGCAGTATCCAACAACCATTTACGTCGATCAAACTCATCAAAGGATCGTAAACCAAATAAAAGACGCAAAAAACGACGACGCTCTTATTCAAGAGATTCAAGGTGAGTTCAGAACGCACATTTTTACCATGAGAAAATTTCAAATGAAAAACGTTTCTTTTTTTCAAAGAAAATGAAAGGACATTTTTAAGTAAGAAATTTCAAGAGAAAACATATTTCGAATAAACTCTCATTTCTAGATCATATTCACGCTCTCGGTCATCGTCACGGTCCAGGTCCCGGACAAGGTCAAGGTAAGTTTCATTTTTTTTTTTTTTTCTTTTTCTCGACATTTTTTTTCCATTTTCTAGAAAGAATTCAATTTTCATCTTTTTATACAGAAGCTATCGTCATCGCAGCACCCGATCGCCATCACTATCCCAATCACGATCGCGTTCAAGTAGTTCCGAATGCAATACACAGCATTACAGTCAAGAGCATAAAAAGAAATCACATTCAAAGAACCGAGATGTCTTCCGTCGATCATCAAAAAGAGATGAACGAAATTGTGGTTGCAACTGCAATTGTACGAATTATTGCAAAAAATTATCGAAACATTCGGCATCGAAAACAAAATCAAAATCACCATCAAATGATAGTTTATTGAATTCGAAGCAAAGCAACAATTCACCATCGCATTGTAAAAATAACAATAAACGATCAACACAAACATCAGTCTATGCAAATGGTAATTTTTTTTTTCTATTTTTGTGGTATTTCTTGTGTGAGTTGATTGACACACAAAATCTGAAAAAAAATTTGTATTTTCCTTGAACATTCGCAGGTTCAACATCAAAAAAGAAAACAATTTCGATTGGTAGCGGTGCATTGAAGCAGCAACCAATTGTAAAATTGTATTCATCGCCAGCCACCGGAAGTGATACGGAAAATGAAATTGATGATAAATTTGATCGAAAATATGAAGAATTATTGACATTTGAAACACACGAAGATGAACGTCGTGAACAACGTTTATTAAAAGCATTATCGGATATTGCGGCAAAAGCAAAGCAAAAAATTCAATCGATTGGTGATCCAAATGTGGCAAAAGATTCGCATTCCGATCGTTATGATTGCGATCGTTCAGCAATTAAATCCAATAAATCAATGATCAAGCATAGCACGACAAAAAAATCATTTGAAACACGTGACGATGCACGACAGCCCGAAAAACAAACATCTGATGATGTTGAATTTTCACCGCGCGATCGAAAGCACACTAAACAAGACACATCACGACGCTCACGCAGAGACAGTAGCTACAGTAGCACCAGCAGCAAAGAGGAAAAAACGCCGTAAGTTTAATGCATCATTTCAATTATTTTAACGATTTTATCCAAAGTATTTTATTTACTGTATTCAGTAGCAGACGATCATCTCGTTCACCGTCAATACCACGACGACGCGGATCACCAAGCTTCCTTGATCGACGTCGTATCACCAGGTCAGTTTCCATGTTACAAAGTCAAATTCAGGATATTTTTCAATGCTTTTTTCTATTCATTGTTTACAAAATTCGTATAAAATTTTAAATTTTAAATTTATCTATGAATCTCTTTACATTTTGTTGTTTCTTTTTTTCTTCAAAAGTGCACGGAAAAAGCCAATACCATACCAACGATCGTCACCATACGATAGCTATGATGAATGGGAGTCTTCATAAAGCAGGCACACACAATGTGCAACAAACAATCGATACTTCAATTGGAACATACTCAATTATTTATTGGAAAATAAAGAAGATAATGATGACAACACAGTTAAGCAACTAGCATGCTATTGTGAATCGTATTGAATTTTTGCGTAATTTTCATTTTAAACTGATATATTTGTGTGAAAATAAATGATAATTTCACCAGAAATCTTGATCAAAAAAAACACACAATTGTGACTTTATCTTGTATTTTGCGGTTTCTACGCAGATTGGATGATTAACTGATGACGTGAATCATCATTTGTTCACATCATTTTTAGCAAATGGTTTTTTTTCTGGTAAATTTACAGCTCAATTTGTTTATCATTCTTTTGAAATTGATCTAAATCTGAATCAAAATCTGAATTTCAATTTAAATCTGAATCTAAATTTACCTTTGTAAATTCGTATTCAAAATATGCGGTTTTTTTGAATCTTCATTTGGCTTTAGTTTTAATTATATTTTTCTCTTTACAATTTAGTTTTTGCTTTGGATTTGCCTTGAACTTGACATTGTGATCAATAGCTTGTAGTGCATTTGCAATGCAGCATACAGTTGAAGGCAATTGAATTCTCGTTGCACTTTTCATTGAACTTTTTTTTTCGCTTTGTATTTGGAATAAGAAAATTTTCTTTCAAAAGATGGCGTTTGAATATCGAACCCATCAAAACGACTCGACTCGAGTATTGAAATCGAACTATTTAATAACGATAAGACTTTGAATTGAATTTTTGCACCTTTTTTGAGAACAATGTGCAATTTAAAATATTTTCAGATAGTTGTGTGTGTGTTTCTTTTTTTCTTTTTAAATATAAAAAAAAAGTCAGATTTTAGGTTGACCATCCGAAACTGGCTACAAAATGAGCACGAAAATTGTAATAAAATAAGACTTTCTGAGTACATGTATTCTCATACGTGTTAATATGGGTCAAATATAATCGTTTTGAATGCAAATTATTTAATGGTTTTCACCAAGAATCCTTCATGAATGGTTTTAACCAAAAACGCAATTTATTCGCTTAACGAACAATGTTCGTGTTTCGTTTATTATTTAAATTATTAAAAACATTTCCAATATTTTTGTATTGAGTTTCAGTTTTTTTTTTTTTTCAATTCCATTGGAAATTCTTTGGAAATTGTTTGAGTATTCAACATTTCGCAAACAGTTTGGTGCAAGTTTGGTCTTGTGGAAAAAAAAGTGCAAAAAGGTTCGAAGTTCGGTAAGGTGGAGGGGGTAAAAAGGTGAACACACGAACAAAATGTAAAAAAGGGAACTCGAAAAAGAAATAAAAAAAAAATGTGTTTCTATCCATCAAACATCGATCAATAAATTGCACGCCAATAGCAAGCGCAAACTTCAAACGAGAATCATGTAACTGTTGGAATGTTTGATGATTCAATGTAAAACCTTATAAAAAATAGTATTAATTGCACATATCTATGCATATTAAAAACCCAAAGACGCTCGCAGTCCAAGAATGGTGCCCACACGATTGGCGTGCAAGTAAGCAAGTAATGACTCGATGAAATTTCATCAAATGACGAAGTTTGAAGAGAGACATAGAGAGAAAGAGTATTCTTGAAATTACGCATTGGGTTTTCAGAATTCCATTTGTGGATAAATTGTAAATTGCCACCATTACAATTGCAATATGATTGTTAAACGCATTCAAATTTCACCAATTGTAGTGCCTTGCGATTGGATTCGATTTCATGTCATGTCATGTCAATCATTAATAATTTACTCATTTTTTTTGTTCAATACATAAGAAGGCTTTTGCAATGCATTTGGGTTGTAACGCGGAAGTCCTTTGCGACGGTTTTGAGGCAATTATTATTTTACCTTCCATCGTTGAATCCAATAAAATGCCAAAAATGAAATGCTTTCGCAAAAGAATGCTTTCTAAAGTCATTGAACCATACGTGTTGAGTCAGATGTACCAAATTTCACGGAGCCAAACTTCGTATTTTGTATCTCATTTCTCGTTTCACCTATTTCATACATTCAAAGCTTGATATTCTTGAAACCAGTTGTAAATGCTAATTCATTGACGTTGTTGGCAGCACAACCGTCATATATGTATACAAACATCACACACAGGCATGATGCGGCTTCAACAACACAAGTGTATCGTCTCAACACTTTGCATGTTGTTTCATTCTCAGTTGAACACTTTTGCTACTTTTGTTGGTTCTGCTGTTGCTGCCGCCGTTGTTGCTGCGAATGTTTTTTTCTTTTTTTTTTCTTTTTTTTCATATGTATTCTCGTCTCATTTAACAATATCCCATCATAAAATATATTTCGCTTGAATCAAATAGCTTGGTCTTTGTTCGGCTACCAGCGGCAATGACGAATCGGTACAAAGAAATTGCATACAAACCAACAATAAAACGCACGATTACGATTCAGTTTTTTGTTTAGCACATTGTTTTATTCCCTTCAGTTGAATTCCGTGCATCGGACCAGCAAGACGATTTATTACGGTGTCATCTGTGAGATTTACGATTTAAAATTGAAAAAAAAAAACACATAAACAATAAATTCGGATAATTCCATAGTTCAACGAACAATTTTTAAACACGATTCATTTTCGTTTTTGTTATTTCGAATGAATAAACAAGGTAAGTTGAACTAATTGAGAATAAATACGACATCAAACATTCTGAAATTGCGAAACCAAACATTCTGAATTGTTTTTATGAAAAAGAAAAAAAAAAAAAAAAAAAAAAGAAAAACGTGAACTATTTGAAAAAAATGCTGATTTTGGTCATTTTTAGTGAAAAATGTTTATTAATTCAGTTATAAATGAGAAAAACACGCAGGAATCCTTTAATTTTGTTAGTCCGCAAAGTGTAAATTTAACAAAAAATGGATAAAAATTAAGAATTTTACAAAAAAAAAAAAAAAAATATCAAGAATTTCCAACAATTCCGAAATGAAAAAAGTGAAAGAAAATAAAAACTCAAAATCATCAAATTAATGAAGTTTTGAAGATCACAAGAAGAATGTGTTGTAAATGAAAGATCGAAGATAAGAAAAAAAAAAATCTCGAAAAAATTGAGAATGCAAAAGATATAAAAATAATTTAAGAAAAAAACCCTTCAGAAATCTTGAAAAACAAATCTCAAATGCAAAAATAAAGATGAACAAAAAATATGAATTGATTAAAAAAATCATATAAAAATGTGTTGCATTGTGATTTTAATTAAGATTACGATGTTCAACAAATTGATTAAAATTTTTGATCATGAATTGACACGACTTAACATAAAAATGGACACGTTTATTTCGGATTATGTTATGCTAGACGCTGTATGGAATGAATTTTCAAATTGCGATTGTTAGCAATGTTTTGGCGCTTTCTAATCGTCTACGCCAATAGCGCGACGAAAAAAAAAAAAACAATCGTAAAAATGTGATGTTCAAGTTCATTCGATGTCTATAAATAAACCGCATTGAGCATTACAAATAAGAATAAAATACATTGAGCCGGGGGCACATCTGACATCGGTGATCAAAGTTGTGATCGAAACGATTACTGTTTTTACTTGTGAACTTATTTCATGTTTACAATTATTTTCTTGTAATTGATGTGTAATTTGGTGAAAATAAAGTCAAAAATAATGAGTGTGAGTTTGGCAAATTTTCGGTTAAAAATTGGTTCAGCATTTTTCACATGAAATGATACAAGACTGATGCGATTTGTGTTCGTGCCAAACAAAATTTGCGATGTCATATTCTGTTTACACTGAATTCAAACAATTTTTTTTTTTTGTATTTAGCATTTTCCAAGAATTGCCATTTTCTATGATTCTTTTGGTTTATTTATAGTCGCATACTGAAATGTCATTATCTCTCATCTCTATCAGAGCCGAACTCATAAAATTCATATCAATATCACGAGTATAAACATTTTTATCTGTTTTTTATTCAATTTGTGCGCCTTTTAATTGATGCAAATGATGAATGGTACTCGGAATTTCCCCGTGAATTTTTCAAAGTTATGTTTTTTTTTTTCTCGCACAATTTTTATGATTAATTCCGGGGAACATTTCTTTTTCAAGTGTTTTTTGCTTCATTTTATTCGCTTTTGAGTGAATCAAATATTGTTGAGACGAGGCTAATTCCCATTGAAACATTATTTTGGAATTCAACGCACAGAGAATTCACAATAACTGACGAAGTGATAAGTAATTTCAGAGACAACTTGTTAATTGGTTTAGCTATCAAATAGTTAGTTTTTACAAACTTTTTTCCATTTTTTTTATGGATATTTTGACTTTGAAGTCTTTCATGTATTCCCATTGATTAATGAACATTTATTTGTTTATTTAACAATGTTAGGGATAAGCAAGCTTTTTTTTCAATGATCATAACTGTTTTGAATCGACATAAGCGCAGATCGACGATGTTCGATCGATGATTAAAATCTTTGTGAAAGGAAAATAAAAAACCAAAATTCTAGACTTTGTACAATTGCAAATGAATAAAAACTGAATTTTGATCTATATCAAATATATTTGAGCATTGATATATGCCGATTGATTATTGTTTACAGTTGAATCTCTTAAAATATCGATAAATCTGGAAACAACTAGTTCATTTACTTTTTGCTTGAACGTAAACATATTAAATGAATAAAAAAATTCATTTTATGTGACATTTCAATCGACAAATCGTTTCAAAAAGGAAATTGTAATGTTGTTTTCAAGTCAGGACAACTTTTTTTTTTTATTTTATTTAACACAAAACGACAAATGTTTGATAAATAAAATGCAATAAATGCAGCTGCATTTCAAATGTTTTTGCATTATTTAACTATGTCGTACAGTGCAACATTTTACATTTAATGACAATTGTCTTTTTACTTTAAAGTACATTGCTGTAATTGGGCGAGTTCGGGAAACAAGAATTGCGATAAAATTCTTTTGTAAATTTAATTTGCTAACAAAATAGTTCATTGTTGTCGCGTTTAGATAACTAAATGTTTGTAAATATGGTTTATAGTAGTCAGTAGCTGAAACAACGGAAATTCTGTTCTTGATAATATTTCTTTGAATTCTGCGAAGAAAAAAAACATTCACAATAAATTAAGAACTATGCTGAAAGTCCAAATCGACTATTTCTGAACAAAAATTATTTTTTTTTTTTTTTTTTTAACGAAAAACGCAAAAGAAATTTAAAAGAACAATTTTTAAAAAGAATGTTTGATTAATTAAATTTCAGAGAAAATGTCGGCGATCATAACAGATCAAGTGACCATTGATATGGATCAATTGAAAGAGCAAACAGACGCACAAAACCACATGGGTTCATTGAGAGTAGGTGAAATAGCGATCGATGGACGACGTTCAGGTCATAATCGGCATGGCAGCAACGATAGTCATCATCACAGTCATCATTCAGGTCATTCAGGCGAAAGCGATGTCGAAGATAAGCATCGCAGTCGACGTTCACGTCGAAGATCTCGATCACGTTCACATTCGCCGTCGCATCGATCCAAACGAGCCGCAGAAACCAATGTAAGTATTGACATTCAAATGTTCTTGTATGGAATGAAAAATAATTTACATAAAAATGTCGCACAATGAACTGAACTGAACTTGAATTATATATTGACTTTTTTTCATTAGACACCACCAACCGAAAAAGATGTTGTAAACAATGCGCACGACGTTGAACCGCTTTTGGTGACAGATCCAAACACAAAAAAACGTGAGTCAATGAGTAGAAAGACGTTATTTATTGCTTTCAAATGCACTCATGACATTTTACTCTGAATTTGTGAATTTTTTTTTTTTTTTTCTTTAACATCAAAATTGAATCAACATGTTTATTTTTATTTTCATGACTTTTTGTTTTTATTTTATCATTGAATGAATTTTTTGTTTTTTTTTTTTTTTGTTTTGTAAATTGTTGCACTCGCTTTTATAAAATAGAAACTGAACTTGATGAAGATTCGGATGAGAGTGGTGTAACACAGCATGAAGAAAATCCAGGTGTTGATGATGGATTCTTTGTAGGTACACGAACCGATGGTGATGATGACAAATTCAATCACAATAACAATCATAATCATAATCACAACAACAATGTGCCGCATGATCTACAATTTCCATACGCACCGGGATACAATCCAAATGTGGTGAGTTGTAAATCATTAATTTTTGTATAAATTTACATAACAATTGAACAGCTCAGAGGAAAAACGTAAAAAACGTCGAAAAGTTCCATGGAAAAATGTTCGGGAACTAAATGGTAATATATTACTACGAACATTTTTCCACGGAACTTTTCTACATAACGTTTTTCCTCTGAGCTGTTCAATTTAAAATGCGTTTTACGGTTTTTGTGCTATTTTCCTACAATGTCAAATTTAATGAATTTTTTCTTCTTTCTTTTATCGACAGATACTCGATGCAAATGGAAATCCCCAAGTTGTGCCCGATATAAATGTTTATCAACAGAAAAAAAATTTGGCACAAGGTATGATGGATTTGGCTCTACTTTCGGCAAATGCAAATCAATTGCGATACGTTGTTGAAACATATTCACGTCATCCGTACTATTGGTTTAGTTTAATTTCCATTTCAATCAGTTTAATTCTACAGGTAATGACACAATATCAATCGATTTACGTTTTTTTTTTTTTTTTTTTTTTGAATTTGTCTTCATTAAAATGGTTTTTTAATGATTTTTCAGGTTGCTGTTGGCGTTGGATTAATTTTAAACAGTCGATACAATATAAAGAACAAGGAGCAAATTTGTCGTGCCGATAAAATCAATAATTTTACAATTATTGGCATTTTCCTAATTACAACGGTGAATGTATTCATTACGGCATTTGGTGTTGCTCCGAATGAATCAGCACCCAAATAACATTTCACCATAATTGTTAACTAAGTAACATTTTACCATAAATTGTGTCCTTCTTTGTCGAGCGCATGCTCTCTATCTCTCTCGCTCCCTCTCTATCTCTTCAATGTGAACTGTTCCGCTGTTTTTATTTTATTCCGTTACTGATTTCCAAATGGTATTCATTGCATTTTAAAGACAAGAACGAAAATTTTTCATTTAGATACGCCAATTTCAGAAGAAACATTCTTTTTTTTTTAGTTTCATACGGAAAGATAAACGGCGCTAAATGCTCAATCATTTGCATCGAATGCAAATTGAAAATGGAAACAATATTTCGATTGTGTATTGTGCATATTTGTAAATGTGCATATGAATTTTCTTTTTTCAACAATTATTCTTGTTCAATTTTTGTTCTCTTCAACTAATATGTGCCACTTTCGCTCTCTTATTGATATTTACTCATGAGTTTGTATTGTTATTTGACTGCATTTTTATTTCGTATTTGTTTTTATTCACAATTATTTACAATAAACAAAAATCAAATATTCAATATTTTATAATCTAGTTTGAGTGTTGTTGATTTTTTTTTTTTTTTACTTTTTACAGGCAAAACTAGAATCGAATAACGAATGAAAATATTTGGAGAATTATATTGTATGAAAAAAAAGTTGTTGTAAAATGATAAGAAACGGATTTTTTTTTTCAATTGATCTATAACTTACTTCTCGACGCAATGGAGATATACAAACTGTATTTGATTACGGTTTTAAGATATGTGCATCTATAAGTTGACTCATTTTTAATTTTTTTTTTTCTTTTTTTTTTTTTTTTTAGTTTCAGTGATTAATTGCTCACAACTAAAATACTAGGAAAAATTGGCAGAAAAAATAAAATTACTCTTAAATTAAATTTGTCTCGCTCTCCTATGTATTTTTTGCTCCATTTTTTTCAACATCTGTAAGTTTTTTCGGAATCATTTTTAGATATTTTTCTATTGATGTTAGGAACTAAAATGATCTTCTAAATAGAAAGGCCGAACTGTAAGAAAGTTACAAATCGAAACATTACGTTTTTATTTTATTTCTTGTTGAATTTGACCTTTGTCATTATTTGGGAAAGCAAGAATATTGAGTGGCTGTATTTACTATCACTGAATGATAATAGTATGCGTTTTGATGCTTCCAAAAATGAAATCTTTCTCTCTCTCTCTCTCTCTCTCTCTCGGTTTGATCGAAATTGAGTTTCAAATTAGAAAAAATTCTTTCAAATTTATAGCAAATTGAAGTATGACCAACGTCATGCATGAAATCTACATGGAAAAAGTTAGAAGACAAATTCTATTTAATTAACAATCTGTTGCCGTAATATTCCGAAACGGTTTAATAATGGTAAAAATGTCTTTTTTTTTCTCTCGAAACCATTTTTCTTCCAAAAAGAAAATAATTTTTTTTTTTTTCAAATTCATTCTTCATTTCACTATTTCGATTCATTTTCAAATATTCGTACCAAAATATTTACATTGTGCGTGATTGCCTGTTTGCGAGTGTGTTAAATGTCGACCAACTTCATAGTGGTTTTGTTATGCAAACAGAGAAATGTCAAATGATATCTGTCCAAAGATTTAAATTGTTTGTTGCGGTGTTTCAGTCTCAATTTTCAATCTCTAAACAGCACATCAATTCACAAATATATACTTATATATATATATATATTTTATTTGATTTACAAAGAAACCAGTGAATTAATTAACAAATCGACACAATGAAAATTGCAATAGAAGGTTGTGCTCATGGTGAATTGGAGAAAATTTACGATACGATTGCATTGATTGAACAACAGCAGAATATCAAAGTGGATTTGTTGTTGTGTTGCGGTGATTTTCAAGCCACTCGAAATTTGAATGATTTGGAATGTATGGCCGTACCAAAGAAATTCCGAGATATTTGTACATTTTATAAGTGAGTATTGGTCATAACCTCAAATGGTAAATGTAAACAATTGAATGTGTTGCTAAATTAAATCCAAATGACTTTTTTCTTAAATTGATAGATACTATAGCGGTGAAAAGGTGGCACCAATTCTAACGATATTTATCGGTGGAAATCACGAAGCATCAAATTATCTCCAGGAATTACCGTATGGTGGATGGGTTGCGCCAAATATTTACTATTTGGGCTATGCAAGTGTTGTTAATTACAAAGGTGTTCGAATCGGTGGTTTGTCTGGCATTTACAAAGGATTCGATTATTTTAAAGGGCATTTTGAGAAGCCACCGTATGATAATGATTCAATGCGTTCAGTGTATCATTATCGGCAACAGGAAATTTTTCGATTACATCAATTATCACAACCAATTGACATTGTAATGTCACACGATTGGCCAACGGATGTGTACAATTATGGTAATGCTGGCCAATTAATTAAATTCAAACCGCATTTTCGTGATGAAATTCATGACAATAAACTTGGTAGTCCGCCATTATTTGAATTAATGAAAAAATTGCAGCCAAAATATTGGTTTTCCGGTCATTTACATTGTAAATTTGCCGCTGTCATTCCGCACGATAATGGAAATTCAACGAAATTTTTAGCACTTGATAAATGCTTACCAAATCGTCGATTTTTACAAATTATTGATATTGATGAACCAAAATCGGAATCACAACATTTGGAATACGATTTGGAATGGTTAACCATTTTGTATACAACAAAACATTTGATGCATATTAAACGAACGCCAAATTATATGCCCGGACCAGGGAATGAAAATTGTCGATGGCAATTTCAACCAACGGATGATGAAAAAAATTTGGTTCGTAATCGATTTGGTGATAATTTAAAAGTTCCAACCAATTTTCAACGCACTGCACCACCGTACAATCCAAAAAATCGACCACCAATGACACAACAACCGAAACCAGTGAAAAATCCACAAACCGTTGACTTTTGCAATTTATTGGATATTGATGATCCATTGAATTTGGTTGTTCTCTTATCTGGCGGCGAAATTAATTCATCCGAATATCGTGATGTGATCAATACATCATTGTCAGACACAAGTTTAACATTGAATGATAGCGATCGTTTGGATGATTTATCGGAAAATAATACATTTAACAGTTCAACCGCATCGTCTGGTGGTGTTACAAATTTAACGCTGCTCAATCAAAGATTATCACTTTTTGACTCATTACCAGCTCCAAAAGGTGATCTTAGTGAATCACACAATCCAGATGAAGAAATTTTACTTAGTGAAGGGGATGATGATAACAATAGTAATGATGATGACCATGAACAAGTCAAAGATTCACCAAAAATGATTGAAGATGGAAAAACAGAAGAGAACGATTGTCGATTACCAAAAATTGATGAAATCCAAATAAATGAAGACAATAAGCAATACAATGTCAGTGAAAAAGAGACAATGGATGAATCAATCGATGCATTAGCCACCGGTGAAAAACGACAAGTTAACGATAAAAATGTAATCGAATCATGCCCACCAATTCCGAAAAAAATTAAACGAAGAAATGCGGCTATTTATGCTGAAACTGAAGACTAAACAAAATATTTTGGGAAACATTTTCGTTTTTAAGTGAATTTTTTGATGTGAATTTTTTTAAATACAAAATTGTTTTTTCTTCTTTAAATTTCAATTCGAAATATTTGATCGAATAATTACAAATTAAATGAGAAGAAATATATTGATAAAATGAAATCAGACAAACTGAAAAAAATTAATTTTTTTTTTTTTCAAATTTCAGTGAACAAAAACCATTTCAGAGAGGATAAAGAATTTATTAAAGAGATTTATGCTAATTTTCCAGAGATTTTCTTGATTGAATTCGTTTGCGAGCAAAGCTGATTAATGATTGATTTTTAATAAATCAGTTGGTTTCGTACGTTTTGTTTGTATTTTTCTAATAAGGATTTTTTCACTATCAATTTCAAATAGAAACATTTTATGATAGCTCACATGTTAATGTTTTATTTTAAAATCGCTTAAATAGAAACATTCGAGCATTCAAAGGGAAGATATAAAAGGGATTAATTTTATAGCCAAAAGGATTTTATTTAGACAAAAGTTGGATATTTTTCCATTTTAATATTGATAAATTGTAGTTTTCGCTCTCAATTTAGTTTAGTTAGACATTATTGGTAAATATATGTTTTTAGTTTGAATAACATTGTTCTTTGCTCGTCAATGTGTTATAAATATTCCGGTACGAATGAAAATTCCAAACGAAGGAATCCATTCTAAAGTATATGTATTGACAATAAATAATTGAACGAAAAAACAAATCTCTGTACTTCGTCGAACCTTCTAAAATAAGAAAAATTAACTTTTAATTACCAATTTGAACATCTTTATACCTTGCAATGACTTTTGAATACTTTTGAATGAACTTCGTAAATTCCTTGTTTTTTTTCCTTCCTTAACATTTGAGTCTTGATAGTTATTTGGTTTGGCTTTAAACACCATATACGGGTGACATTCATGTCAAAAATGTGTATCATCAACCCTTGCATCAACCGCATTTAAGGAATTTTTACAATTTTTCTACTTGCAAAATGTCATTTCAACGTTAAGAAATATCGATGAAGTGTTATTTCTGAAGATTTTTAATCTATATAATTGTTGCATTTTATTCTACGTCAGAGAAAGAATTATCCACAAAACAAATATCCCTAAAAACAAACAATATAATTGCTCAGAAGAATAAAAGGTTTGAATATATAATGTTATTATCTTGTGGCTGGTTTTAAACAAATTATACAAATATTATAAAAATGATAACAAATATAATGAAAGAAAAAATATTAATGAGTGTAGAATGTAGATCTAGGAGATAAACAACAGCCAAATCTGTATGAAGTATGGTGCATATTATTTTGATATGTTTATTCCTTACTTATGGCCTCTTTTTTACGGAAAATATGAATAAACATTCCTTTTTCTATCTGATGAAAGATCATAACTCACCATCATAAGAGTTGTGTATACTTATCGTCCTTATTTGGTTGCAAAAGCTAAAACAAACAATTTGAGTGCATTAATATCTAAATTAAATTACAGTAAAGTGAACAATTTGTTCATATAATTATTGAAATCAAAACAAATGCAGATAAATTTGATTTAAACGCAAATAAAATTTATTTGCATAGAAACGGAATGAAAAATTATTTATCGCTAATGATAATTGAACATTCAACTGAGATAATTGTACATTTTTTTCTCCAGAAATGTGTACATTAATTGTTTGTTCTAAATTTTTACTAAAAATATTCAAAATTGACAATTTGCACCAAAAAGGTGTTCATTCGAAAAAAAATTTTGTTTGATTGCGTTAAAATTGAACCGACTCAAAAGTCAAAATAAATTGAAATGTCAAGAAAAAAAAAATTACTTCAAAAAATCTTTGATGTTTGGAATAAGCACTGAGCGTGCTTTCCTTATTCATGTGCATCAACCACGAATTGTTCGTATATTGATATACTGGACAAATATGATTTAAAACACAAAGACGCCCAACGCTACACGTTGATTGTTTCTTACAATGTGTCATCTAGGGGATAGACACCATTTTAGGATGTGTTTCTCGCTATTCCCGTGATTACCGTAATTACCATGTATTGTACGATTCCGATAATCCATAATTCATATAAATAAGTTCATTGAGTATATATACGGGGTATATTTTTCAAATAACTTGGAAATGTTTTGGAAAAGAAAATTTGATGACTAAATAATTAAAATTTAAAAAAATCTATAATTGTCAAATATGATATGATAAATTTAAAATCATATTTATTTTTAAACATCAAATCATCGAAACCATAAGTCGAAATTATAAGTACGTTGATTTATCTGCCAAAATCAACGAACTTATTCGAGCATGGATTTAAATATGTTGTAAATGTGTGAATATATTCACTGAATTATTTTCTAATTTAATTACACTTATATGTAATACATATTATGTATTTTGCATGGCATTAAATTGAAGTAATTGCAGAAAATTTTTTTATAACAACGGCATGCAATGACAAAGGGTGAGCATGTACATTTCAATGGACATAGCCTGTAATTTTCAATAGACAGTCTATTTCCATTGAAATATACATTGTTTATATGTGTTGAGCTCACAGACGTAAAGAACCAAAACGACAAATCCCACTATTACTATGAATACTCGTTGTTTAGGTCAACATCACCAATTATATTCCTTTGTTATGGTTGTCTAATCCCCTTTTACATATTCCACTAAGTCAAAAAACTTTTACAATCCGAAATAAACTAAAAAATATTGAAACTGAATATTACCGTTACAATAATGAAGTAAACGGGGATTTTCCCACCACATTTCATCTCAGTGATGTACCCAAATTATGATATTTGATATTTCTACTTAAAAAATACTTTCAAGACATTTTAATGACATGTTATCATTTTTCGCATGCATTGTTGTATTTAGAATATTCGTTGTACTTTTTGTTTTAACATTTTTTTCATTGATTTCAGAAAAGGCTTATCGAAAGTGCGAAATAAACAGAAAATTATCATTGTCATTATCACGTTGGCTCACCCAATGCTATTGCAAAATTTCATTTGTTGTTCAGAGTGATTAAATGTATGAAAATATTTTAGTTCCATTATTATTTTTGTCAAATTTAAATAAAAGATTATTATTTTTCTTTATTGTGGTTTCAAGTATATTTTTACAATTTCAAATATATATTTAAATCAACATTTGGGACCCAAAATATAGAGCAGAGAAAATTCCCCACCTAATGACTCTAAGTCATATCAGCTATAATACCAAAAAAAAAAAAAAAAAAAAATTTCTACCTGGGAATGAGCGTAGACATATTGGCAGTATTTGATGGTAAAATCCATCAAACAATCACGAAACTGTATAAAACGCATCGATTTCTGAACCATTTTACTCATAATTTGATCAACATTCCTGACGATCACATCTCCGAAAAAAGAAAGAAATCATCAATTGTGTGGAAGACAACAGCACCTTAGCAAGCACTCCTTGGTAAAACCATCTTGGAATATTCGAAATGGAGTAAGTATTAGTGAACATTTTGCAATTTTTCATATTTTTAATTTTTTTTCCATTTTTCAGTAACAGAAATACTGCCCCATATTTACGCTATACATCATATACACCAGAACATCTTCAACGCGATATTGACACTATGCGGCAAACAATTGAAGAGGTGAAAAAAACCAGAGCCGAATATGAAAGATTGCATCGATACTTCAGAAGCGGTCAACATGAATTGAAAATCGCTTATCTAAAACTCGAGGTAACTCAAATTGATTTGGAAAATACATTGGAGGAAATGGAGTTGCGAATGAATATAATACTTGAGAAATCTTATTACGAGTAAGAAAATCAAGGGGGAAATCACTCTGAAAAAGTAATTTTCAAAATTACTTCCACAATTACTTTTTTAGTAAAAATTAGTTTTGCTATTACTTTTTTTTTGCGATTACTTTCCATTTGGCGATTATTTTTGTACGTTTTCATACCAAATGACATAAGTAATTGTCAAATAAAAAGTAATCGCAACAAAAAAAGTAATAGCAAAACTAATTTTTACTAAAACAGTAATTGTGGAAGTAATTTTGAAAATTACTTTTTCAGAGTGATTTCCCCCTTGGAGAAAATTCTCGGCAAAAACGCATAACGGAACAAATGGCTAACGACAAAATTGGACGCGATCATCACAATGAACTAACATAACTATTACGTATACGTATAAAAAGAAATAATTATTGGTAGTGCAAATTAAAACGTGACTTTTTTTGTGCAAAAATATCGCTTTATTTGAAAAACAAATTGAATAAACATATTATTCAAAGGATTGTCCATCGCTAGCCACCATTTTTTCCCATCTTTCTGGCAATTTATGGATTTCGTACCAAAAGAATTGTGCCAAGAACAAATCAAGCCAATTTTTCCACCACATTTTAATGGTCCATGTCACCCATCCAAAAGGATGATTGGCGTGCCCTCCATATTTCCAAAACGCCATGATTAAATTGAGTTTATTTTTGCTCGTGGCAATAGGGGAGGCTTCGTTCTTCATTATTAAAGCACACTGGATGCAAGATTATTGCTTATTTCACATTTCTTGTCATGAAATACAACTACCCCCGCTTTTTATTACGTTTTTATGGCACGTACTTCGACATTTTCAATGCAACAAAAAAATTACTTATTTTTTTTAATGTTTACTATGACACATCAAATTTGATAGATTTTTTGACGCTCTTTAAGATACGAGATATAAGCTGTGACTGTCAAAAAAATTACGTCCATGATAGATATGAAGTTAGGCTCAAAAGGTCACGTTTTAATTTGCACTCCCATAAATGAAATCGAAATATTGCATTTCTGATGTAAGAAATTAAGAGCAAAAATATTTCAAGTTAAGTATTTTCAGTAAATACCTTTTGACAATAAATAAAACAAAAACTAAAATATCACAGCATTTTCTTATTCAATTATTCATTTCAAAACGATTTTTCCAAACATATGCTCGATTCATAGTAATAAAAATTATCAAAAAATAATGTTCCATGTTCTCTCTCTCTCTCTCTTCTCTCTCTCTCTCTCTCTCTCTCTCTCTCTCTCTCTCTCCAAACGCTTGCTCTAAATCGTTCCATTATTTTATTTAAATAATTGGCGAACACAAATAAATACATTTTAAGCGGCGCGATTCGTTTTTTCTATTTCGTCCAATGGAAAGTCTTTCATTTCTCATTATATACTTGGCGTCTGATTGAGCTTGTGTTTCATGGTATTTGATATTTGATATACCGTCTATCTAACAGATCATTAAAAAAGAACTTGTCGAACAACAAAAATCTCAAGCAAAAAATAAGCCAGAAATCATCAATCATATCAATCAATTCTCCTTAAAATATACCCCACACTCTCTTCAAATGAAAAGACGGTTATTTTATGTTTTTTCTTTCTATATTTTCATCAAAAAAAAAAAAATTCATACAACAACAACAACAAACAACACTCGTTTAAGGACCATTAATGCCTTTCAGCGTCTGGTCCGTTTTGTAATGGTCGACCCTTAACAATCCTTCTCCATCGCACCCTATCGAGAGCCAGGTCCTGAGTATCTCTACTCCATTCGAATCCTTTTTCATTCAAATCACTCTTTACCGAATCCAAATATCGTCTTCGTGGTCTACCTCTACTTCTCGGTTCATTTACTTGGGCATTCAAAATTAACTTCGGCAATCGATACTCATTCATACGCTGTACATGACCAAATCATCTCAATCTCGACTATCTAACCACTTCATCCACCGAATCCACATTCAAATCTTCCCGTATTTTCTCATTCCTAATTCTATTTTCCCATTGATCCCTACGCGAAACACCCAAAATCATACGCAGCATTTTCATATGCGCCACTTCCAAATCATGAATTAGATTATTAATCGACCCAGCTCTCGCTTCCATACGTGATAATTGGTCTAAAGATTGACCCATGAATCATCAACTTTGTTTCCCTGCTCAACTCACTCTTGTTAAATATATCTATTGAGTAGATCGAGAGGAGAGTATGCTCATCCGACTTTACAGCAAAAAAGGAGAGTAAGTAATTGTAACATTAAAAATGGTTAAAGGAGAGTACGGATTTTACGATTTTGCATTGTATTTAGTATTTAAGTGAACATGCTCTCCTCTTTAGTATATCCTAATTGGTGTTTTCCATACTCTCCTTTATCGAAATTATTTTGAATTTTTTTACATACTCTCCTCTCGATCTACTCAATAGATATGTGATCTGAGCTGCGCAACAACCTTATTACCATTCACTACCTACGATGTTCCCTAGCCAGCCTGCCATCCTCAGAGAAGATGCAACCTAGATATTTGAATTGAGCCACCTGCTCAAGCTCTAGCTTTCCAAATCGCTAATGCTGTTTCGAAGTTCTTGTTCCGAACCACCAAACAGTACTAGGTCATCTGCATATGCAAGAGTAGAAATAATGTTTCCCCCCAGAACTACGTTACCCCTCAGATTCGCTGACTTGATCAGTTTGTCCATATAAATAATCAACAGAAGCAATGAAATTGTACAGCCCTGTCGAAGACCATTTCGCACTTCAAACCATTCACTCAATTCCCCATCCACTATCACAGCCGCTTCACAATATCTGTACAAACTCTTAATTGCGCTTAACAGGGAACCATTCACACCATATTCACTCAACACCGACCAGAGCTTAGCGCTTGCAAATCAACAAAACAAACGCACATATCCTTGTTTCTCTCATGGAATTTCACCATTAGTTGTCTCATGCGCGCATCGGTCTGAAGCCCGATTGGTTTTCATCCAAGAGCGATTCGACAATAGCTCTTTTAAAATGTATTATGATAAAGAAGAAAATAAACAAAAAATTTGACAAAAAATCAATGAAATGAAATCTTTTTCTTCAGATAGTTGAGAAAATTTTAAATTTGTACTAATTAAGCATTTCAACTTTTTTAGTTCAGCATTAATTCATTTACTTTGTGATTCTTTCCATTTTTTTTTGAAAATGTTTGAAAAATTACAAAATATTGAAATATTTTATAGAAATTTTCGCTTTATTTTACAACGGGGAGAAAAGAAACATCGGAAAAATATGTTTGAATTTATTTTGCACAAAATTCCATTATTAACGATTTTACTATAAGAAAATGGTTTCATATGATTTATTTCATACAATTCGTTCATTATTTCTCATTTGATGTACATACCCACTCATTTTTTGGTGGTTTTGGTTTACTTTTGACTCTTAATACGAGTTTTCTGTCATTTGATTCAACATTTTCTCGAATTCCAATTAGAAAATCTGACCATATGCCACGTTGCTTACACTAGTCTACAAAATTAAAAAAAAATTCACGTACAAATATTCCATTGCTACAGAGTGATAGAGCGGACCACAGAGACCTCAAAACCACTTTTGGTTGATATCCTTATCGGCACGGTTTAGAATATTTTTTTCAAAAATTCATTTTTTTGAATTTGGACAGTCAACGCTGCCATATGGACAGATGTCAAAAAATTTGCATGCTTGATGTAATTCAACTTCGAGTTGCTATGAGAACTATAAGGTCATAGCTATCAGACGCCGCAACAATATATATGATCGGTTAGATTGGTGAAAAGTTATGCCAGAGAATGTTCTGAAACCCAAGGCAACAAATTACGATTTTCAGTATATTTTCATAAAATGGAACCACAGATCTCAATGTTATCGTAGTTTTTGTCTCGGTTTCATGCCTGATTAATAAAAATGTATTTATTCAGAGCCTAGTTGTCAAAGATATGGCCGTTTTGTAGCCAAGAAAATGAATCTTATCGCAATTTTTTCCAAATACTCAAAACCGCTTGATATCTCATTTTTTAGATATTTAATAATCTATGTCAATTTTAAACCACTAAATTCATGAGAACGTTTCTAAAATTAATAAAATAAAACATACATATATATTTTTATATTTTTTACCTTTTTATTCGATTTTTAATATAAAATAGATAAAACCATACACATTTATTTTACAATCGTTTATTAATTGTGTTTAGTTTTGTTCAAATCGTTTTTCAGCCACTAGAAATGATCTTTTGGTCCTCTTTCTGCGGTGCATGGCTTTTGTGTCTCGCAATAGAGACCAACAATATTCCCCAAGCATACTAGGTATATACCTAAAATTGAATCTGTTCTCCATATCTGCGATGTCTTGGTGAAATCTTTCACTCTTCAGCATTGTTAGTGAGTTTAAGCATGAAATTTAATCCTCCTCTTAATGGAATCATCAATTTATCCGATTTTTCATAAACATCTTCCAATAATGTTGAAAAGTACACATATTTATTTGTACAATCAATTGTCTGCAAGAAAAAAAAAATGTGAAATACATTTATTAATTGACTTGGATTTCTTTAATTTCAATGCGATTAAGGCAATGTATTTATTTGACGATAATTCGTGCCTGAACGAATAGCAAAAATGCTAGAACCCAAAGTAACTTCATTTGTTGGTCGTATATGAATTTACTGCAGAACAATTCATTATTTTTTTTCAATTTTCATAGAAATGAATAAACGACTCGTTTTTTCAAGCAGAAGCAATGTGATATAATTGTATCATATAATATTATTTTAAATATTTTTCTGAAGATATTTTTCGCACATTTCATTATCTAAAACTTATTCAGATATTTCATCAATTGAACTCGATGTATTTTAGATGCAAACAATGAACGGCACCATTCAATATGTTGTTATTTTTCAATATAATAGGAATTATGGAAAAAAATATCTCAATAATATCATTTCACATGATCATTATCATCGTCATCGTCATCGCTATTATATATAAATATTTGTTTACTGTCGAAATATAATAATAATAATTTAAATTTCAAAATTTAGTACATTTTTACCTATGAGCATTTTCACTTTATATTATGCCTACCACGACGATGATTATAAAACACTGTTTTAAAACAATTGTTCCATTCAAATGCAATACATTTAAAGATTTTGTGCCTGAAACAATCATACTGAAGCATACACAAGCTGCCAAATTAATTATAAGACCATTCATTGGATCATCGAACATTCAACATTACAATCTAAGCTTTTTGTACTATAGATATCCAAGAAAATTGTACAACACACAAGCCCCACAGAGCATAACTAGCGTCACTCACTGAATTTCGAAGTTTTTGCTCAAATTTTCAATTGATTTTACAATAAATTTCGAAAGGAAAGGCAGCCTGAATTTAAGCAATTTTTATAAAAGTTCATAATATTTAAACAAAAAAAAAAAATCAAAAATGTTAAAGAAATTAGTATATTTTTTTTTGTAATTTTTCCTATAATATAATATTGTAAATGTAGGCGTATATAACTCGATTATAATGCATGAATTTGATAAAGCTAAAATGTCAAGAATATATTTTTAAAATGCTTTTATTCCAACGAATTAAAAAAAACCTTCAAATCAGAAATGCGAACCATGTCACAATTCAGTTAGTCCAAAGTATTGTTTAATAAAGAATTTAAATAAAAATGAAATGAAATATCATGTGAATTTTCTATTTTATTTATTCTCGATTTTAAGAATTTTCATTTGATATGATTCCATAATTTAACGTGAAGAACTAGCCCCATTCACATAATTTAAAAACGTATTTTTCAAATCGTTTCGTATAAATTGAACCAATTCTTTATAATTTTTCTTCTTTTGAAAATGTTCCAATTGCTTTTTACTCATATTATAAAATGATTCATGCGGTAAATGACCATTTATAATCGATTTCATATAATACAATGCAAAAATGCCACATGAATGGAGATCTCGTTGATACAATAATGGCGTTTTGAATGAAATTTGATTTGAAAAAATACAACAGGATGGATTGAGATGCAAAAATGGATATAATTTGGAGATAACCACTTTTTGTTGATCAGTCAATTTATTTTCCCTTAAGCTATCGTAAATATAAACCGTTTTTGCAGTTGCTTTGTAAAATGTACAAATCCAATGGCTGTGACCCAAACCACTAAATAATACTTGAACATCATTTTTACTAGCATTGCAACTCTCTACGTTTACATTTTCATAAATGATCAATGTTGTTTGCGGATTATATGAATTTGTCCTATCTTCACGAAAAATTTTTATAAAAAAATCTACAGTCGGATCATCTGTTTCAGAATCCACTTCCAAGTCATTAAGTATATCTTTTTTCAATGCAGCCGATATTTGTTCCGAGAAAATCTAACGATACGAGAGAAAAAAATGATGAACTTTTTAAATGTTTTATATTTAGAATATCAAGTTTTTAATTCACATACACCAAATACACAAATGCCTAGACAAATGCCAAGTAAAATTATTAGTTGAAGCAATAAACTCATTTTTGCCAACAAAACACAAAACGAAATTTTGTATTAACTGGGTGAAGGAAAGTGTGTTTTATACCGTTTTTAAGATATGAGCTACGCATACCATAAATAATATGGAATATTTTACGTTTATTTTTACTTTATTTTTTTTTTTTTTTTTTTTTTTTTGTCATCTTATTGATGTCAACAAATTTGGCGACAAACTCGATTTACGTATTGAATTCAACGTATCCGGGTAATGTTGAAATGTTGTGAACAGCTTCAAGTTGTACTCAAAAAAGTGACAATAAATAAATTTACAAATGTTTTACACAATCATGACCATCATATTGAAATCATTTCAACGCTTCATCACACAACAATGTTGTGATAACATGGAACATTCAATTTTGTATTAGATGGTTTGAATTTATGTTATAAATTAAATCAACGGAATTCGTTTTCGTGCTGATATTCGGTAATTTTAATCCGAACTTTGAGTGCATTGAATGCTGTAACATTGACAATAGTATGACAAATTCGCTTTAACCTCCATCTAGTGACACTCAAGTCTCCATATATAGAATAAAATGTATCAAGAAATATTGTATTGTGTGTAGAAAAATAAATACACTTAAATTCATTTAACATATCACAGGCGCCATCTGTTGAACCTTTAGTATTTGAAGCACAAAAAAATGTCATTGAATAGTCCGCTTGTTTTAATCATGTATTTTTACTCAAATTTCTTTTTTTTTATTGAATTGAATTGAATTGATTACTAGGCTGTTTGAAAATTCCGCGGCCTGACCAACAGAGGGCGTCACAAATATTATACCCATATTTTTTTTGACAAGTACT
Source organism: Resseliella maxima (assembly GCA_029041755.1). NCBI lineage: Eukaryota > Metazoa > Arthropoda > Insecta > Diptera > Cecidomyiidae > Resseliella > Resseliella maxima. The sequence continues at coordinate 66,046 of JAQOWM010000907.1, forward strand.
ATCCTTCAAAAGACCAAAAAAAAAAAAAATTTCATGAATATCTGTCAAGTAGCTTGTTTTTGACAGCAGTCGAAATTGCATCACCTCAGTGTTCTTTTTATCAATGGGAAAAAACGAATTTCGTGCTGTCATTAAAGATTATTATTTAAGAGGAAAAACGGCTAAAGAAGCGAAAAAAAAGCTTGATAGATATTTTGGTGACTCTGCTCCATCAAATACAATGGTCAAAAAGTGGATGCAACAATTCAAGTTGGGTTTTATGGGCACGAATGACGCACAACGTTCAGGTAGGCCTTTGGAGGTGACTACACCCGAAATTATCGAAAAAATTGAACGTCTCGTGATCAGTGACCAAAAAATGAAAGTTCGTGAGATAGCCAATATCGTAAACATTTCGTCAGAACGTGTGTTCAACATTTTACATCATTATTCAAACATGCGAAAGCTGTACGCGCGTTGGGTGCCGCGTGTGTTGACAACAGCTCAAAAACAAGAACGAGTTGATGTTTCTGAACACAATTTGACCATTTTGCGTCGTAATCGAAAGGAATTTTTCCGTCGATTAGTTACCGTTGATGAAACATGGATACATCATTATACGCCGGAGACAGCGCAACAGTCAAAACAATGGATTCCAAAGGGTCAAAGTGCAGCGAAGCGTCCAAAAACTCAACAGTCGGCTGGTAAGGTGATGGCAACCGTATTTTGGGATGCGCGTGGTATAATTCACATCGACTATTTAGAGCATGGGAAAACAATCACCGCTCAATATTATAGTGAGTTATTGGATCGATTTGATTTAGCTGTCAAGCGTAAACGGCCACATTTATCAAAGAAAAAAATCATTTTTCATCAAGACAATGCACCAGCTCACAAGGCAGTGAAATCGATGACAAAACTGACAGAATTGGGCTACGAAATCCTTCCATATCCACCGTATTCGCCAGATATGTGCCACGTGCGACTATTATCTATTCACCCAGAGGAATTTGACTGTCAATATTCCAACATTTGATTTCAAATGTCATATTTCCAACGAACGTTGTAATATTTACAACCATGGTTGGAATTCTATCATCACAGATTTGTTTACACTAATACCGATCCGCTTGAGCGCGCAGTTGGAATGTTACACTTACAACCAAATGCGCAACTGCGTTGGTATTAGTGCAAACAAATCTGTGATGATAGAAATCCAACCATGGTTGTAAATATTACAACGTTCGTTGGAAATATGACATTTGAAATCAAATGTTGGAATATTGACAGTCAAATTCCTCTGGGTGTTCCCAAATTTGAAGAGATGGCTCGCTGGCAAACGCTTTTACTCGAACGATGAAGTAATTGCTGAAACCGAGGTCTATTTTGAAGAGTTTGACGCCGCTTACTACAAAAAAGGTATCGAATTGATTGAAAACACCTGGAATCGTTGTATTGAGCTAAAAGGCGATTATGTTGAAGAATAAATGCGAATTTTCAAAAAAAAAATGTGTTTTCATTGGGCCGCAGAATTTTCAAACAGCTTAGTATTTCAGTTAAGTTAACTGAGTTAACCGATGCGGTGAAACAATTGATTGATGTAAGAAAACGTGTTTTAATCATTGGGAGAAAGCACATGGAAAAATGGCTAAAAATCGATTTTATTCGTGAAATTTCGACAAGTAAACTTGATTGATGATGTGTAATTGATTCAATTTCATACAAAAAAAAATTAAAATTTGTTAAATTTTTCTAATCAAAACACTTTCAATAATTGAATCAATTTTCAGTTTAAATGATGTTTAATTTTCACTGTACGCGACCATTTCTTGTGGAAAAAATTCTTATTTTGTATCTAAAGATTATATGCGTGACCACAGATTTGCAATGGGAATAAAGAATGGTGATTTATTAAAATTGTGGCAACAACAACATTGTTATGGATTTGCAAATGGAGAAAAATCATTCAGAGAATAGAGGAAAATGTTCAGAATAAAAGATGTAAACTCGTCCTATGCTGGATTAGAAACACAACTGTTTCAAATAAATCCATTTTAACAGATCTATACGCATAATCACATGTTGATTTTTTTTCGTAACGGTAGAAAACAAATTAAAAACAAAATAAATTTTTTCTAATAATATCAACCACACAATTGAAATTGTTCGAACCACTTATCCAAGTCTATTTGGTTCCATTAAATATTTCCTTTTTGACAATGTGAAAAACAAATGCTTCTTTTGTATTTTCATACATGAGAAAAGAACACATTTTTCAATCAATAGACGTGCGAGGACATTTGGGTTCCCCCCCTCTCTGCTGAAATTTTCCGAGAAGACCCACCCCCCACTTAAATTTTTGTATCAAATTGGTCTTTGATTTTGTGAAATTGATTATTCAAAATTGCAGACATTTTTTTTTGACTCTTCACATTGATTGAATGGAAAATTATTTAAAATTTCTAGGGTTTTACGAGCGAAAATCCAATTTCCTTGACGTCTTTTTGTTTTTGAGAAAAATTTTCGGATTTTTTGGTTCGAAAATTGGGGACCTTTTTTTTGCTCTTAATTTTTCCGAATTGGAATTCACCTCCCCCCTGAGATTCTTCAGCTTGCCCATATATGCCGTATCCGTGCGCAATTTTGCTGACTCACAGGCAATTAAATTTGATCATGTGAAAAAAAAAAGAATTTTAATTGCGAAAATAATTTTCATTTCTTTATTTTGTTGTCAATAAGATTTTCGTTTTTATTTTTCCTCTTTTTCATTTGCTTATTACTTAATGTCATACGCTTAATTATGTTGACTTTTTGCTTAGCTATAGTTAATCATTTTGTTTATTTGTTTACGATAAATAGATTCGATTTCGGTATATAACTATGTACAAAGAGGAAATTACACTTAACTGTCATTGGAATGGGAAGTTGGGCCAGATCGATAGTGTAAAAATGGTTCTTTCAAATTCAAATTGGTATTCAATAGAAAGGAAATTCAAAATGGGACGAAGGAGTTTATGCTGAAGTGCAAGGAAACAATCCGAAATTTAAACAAAAAAATTTAATTAGATTTTAATCGATTTTTTATGGAATTTCGTTCTAAATTATTTATTTTTCCATTTATTTCTAGCTAATTATGTTGACGTTAAGTTAACAAATAAAAAGTACAATGACTACAATTATTAATACACGGACTTTTGTTGGAGGTTAAGCACACATCATGCGCTTTGGTCTAAATGAACATTTCTCTCTCTCTCCCTCTCCCTCTCCCTCTCCCTCTCTCTCATTCTAATGGTTGTGAATTTTTCTAATTCATCGGAATTTTGTTTATTTTCATTCTTTTTCTACGTTAAAAATTGACCATTACATTTAAATAATATTTATTTTGCGGATTAGACCGCATGACTTGGTGCAAAGGATGTAAATTTCAATGACAAATTGTGAAAATCAAAATTAAAAATCTCCACTAAAAAGCAATTTTCATGAAATCTATTTTCAAAAATTGGGCATTCACATTTCGATGAATTTACAGTTTCCTTTGCATTACTCGTACATATTTTATTTCAATTTTACTTTTTATTTTCAACAAAATCAATACACTTGTATTTTAGCTAGCCTAGCTGAGTTTTTGTCGAAAGAAATAGCAAATCGTTCAACAATCCGTATAATTAGACGTATTAATATTTGTGTACTTGTTGTGTGTGTGTGTGTGTTTGTTTTTGTTTTTTTTTTTTGCATTTTTTTCGTTTTTCATTTAATTTACTATTTTTAGAGGCATTCATTTCTTATGGTTCTTTGTTGTTTTTTTTTTTTTATATTGAAACATCACATTTATACAATTTTCTTCTTTTGAATTACATGAAAAGTCGATTTTTTCCCTTATATTTCCGACGAAAATGCTTTTGCATCTAGTTGGAGCGTTTTTATTTTTCAAACGAACATTGAACATAGGAAATGTTTGATCATTTTACATTGAATGCTCGCTAGTTCGCTCGCTCGTTAATGATTGTTTTTAAATAATTTTAACTACTATGCGAAAAAGCTGTATTGGTATATGGTCCACTATAGATTGAACTGCCTGAGTTTGATCCGGTTTTGCTGCGTCGTCGTGCCATTATGCACAAAACAGCTGCTACAACGCATAGCATCAGAATAAGACCAGCTATTGAAATGGCGATGGCAAAACTCTTTTGCGATATGCATAATGCATCTTCTGGCTTCTGAAAATGAAAAAAAAAAAAATAAATGATTCAGCAAATAAGAATTTGAAATGATTGGATGCGACATTGAATTTCCGTTCAATTCTTTTTTTTTATCAAAATGTTCAAAAAAAAGTAATGTGTCGATGACTTACCTTTTCGGCAAATACGCTGTCATCGGTGCCTTCGACTATTTCAGCATTTTCATTAACATAAAGACCGGAATATACTTCAATGGTTGCTGGATGACCATCTTCTAAGGTGTTTTCCTTTGAACTTGTGTCGCGTTTTGGACGCTTTCGAAGCGAACAATCTGGAGCCTTTGATTAAAATTTAAAGTTCCAATTAATTTTTTTACATTTTAAACAATTCATTTTAGCAAATTTCGATTTTCAATAAAAAAATTTTGTCAAGAAGGCGTCAAATGAAAGCTAAAATCGACTCGATTTTTACCTGTCGACAATCAGGATCTTGTAATGGACACAATCGAATGTTACATTCATAATAAACGGATGCAGTGTATGGGAATTTATGGGCCGGAAATGATACGGATGCTTCAGATCGATCATTTGAATACTCAAATTGTCCCATTATTTCGCCATCCAATGGACAACTAGAATTTCATGGCAATTCAATAAAAAAAATTAATGAAAATTAGACAAAATTCACACTAAAAATTGTATTTTCTTTCCTTTAAAATGTTTAATGCGCCAAACAATTTTTACTTTTTTATTATGAAATCATTAGAAATGAAAAAAAAAAAAAAAATATCTTACCCAAATTTAACAAGATTTTGTTCACCCCATCCAAGTCCATCGCGTACATTACAATCCAGAATATGCATGCCATACACATTTTGTTTGTCAATGTAAATTTTCAATGTGAGTGGATCGCCAATTTTCACATTTTCGGCAATATTTTTACCCGAATAGATTTTCATATGGCATCCAGGCATTGGAATATCATTTGATGTTTCATGTGCGCCAAGTGATCGACCATGTTCACGTCGATCGGTGGAATTGTTTACATTATTATCATCATTATGATTTGCAATAAAAGCCTGTGGCAATTCGTCATTTGTTTCGTTATTTGTTGCAGTAGTAGCAGCAGCAGCAGCAGCTTCACGACTCTTATAACGGCATCGTACGTGATAGCCACGTCCCAAATCCGTAACCAATTTCAAATGCGGTTGCAGTACAATTGTATTGAAAAATTCAATACCATTGTCATCCTAAATCCCCAAAAATGTGTTATTGAAACGAAGAAAAGAAGAAAGAAAGAAGAGAAAAGAGAAGAAAAGAACGGTTTTATTTATTTGTCGATAAAATTCAATCAAATCATTGTTTCGATCGTAATGTTTGTTTACTGAATTGAAATATTCAAAACGCTTTTTTTTCAAACGATGGCATGTGGCCGATCAAAATTAGTCAAATAAACAATAGACACTTATAACGGTCGTGATAATTAACAGATAAAATATACGATTTTACTGCAAAAATCATTCTCGAAATGACGAAACTGAAGCCCAAAGTTGATGTGGTAACACGAAATGAAGATTTATGATTACATTTCAGTGTTTTGCATCTCTCACAAGAACATCTAAATCGATGAATGACTTCTAGATCTATTTCTCTTTTTTTTTTTGAGAATGTTTTCATGTTTGTGTGTTGTTTGACTTAATTATGATTAATTTCTGTGACTGAGACTATTCTTTTGTTTACATTGTGTTTCAGTGCCATGATCTTTTGGTAAAAATTGTTTCTGTTTTCTTCTCTCTTTACACATCACTTGAACACTATAAATGAGTATGAACTCGCATCAATCGCCGCTGATGAAATTCATGCACGTACTGTACAAAAGCTGTGTGGAACGTTACAATTTCAATTTCAGTTCGAACAATAGAGTCGCTTGATTAATTTGAAATTAGAATCTTGCCGCCTCAGTCCCCCTCTAAAAAATGCTTCAAATTATTCTTTGTTTCCCGTTTTGGTAGATTCATCTGAATGGTAATTATTGAGGCTTATAATTACCGAATCATTCTTGGCAAAAAGCGTTAAGAAAACCGCTACTTACTGTGTGTGCTGGCCAATTATGATTTGTATTAAGACTAATATGCGTTTTTAATGGTCTCACAATGAGCATTGTAAATGAGCCCAGTTTGTTTTCCATTTATGGACGATCATTCCATATTTAGCGATTTAAGTTTTGCCAATTACACAAGCTGGCCACTGAAGTGAAAAAAAAAATGGTGAAAACATGTTTTACCGAAATTGAAGGTAAGACACGATCAGCAACATTTTGCTTGTTGAATAGTCAACAAATTTGACAAAATCGTGCATGTTGTCACCTTAAACCGTCTGATCTCTCTGGTAAAGCGTTATGTTTTTGCTTCTCATTATTATTGGTGTTTGCTTGTCAGCAAAATGACAATTTTTTTTATTCTTTTTTGTTTTTTTTTTTTTGCATAAATCCTCACTAAATGAAGTTTAATGTACACATTTATGAGGTACATCACTTGACAGATAATACTCGTGCAAATTTCATTATCGTTGCTTCCTAATCAACATATTTCGAATATGGGAATCAATAGAATATCAAGACGAAACAAAAAATGTGTATTCACGACAAATGCCAACTAATAAATAATTATCGGTTTGATTGTCTGTAATTGATTTTTCCATTGAATCTTAAAGCTAAAACTCACTGTTCATTATAATGATTACAATTTTATTGAAAGGACAGAAAATTCTAGCAAGTTTAACCAAAACACATCATGCGGCAATCAACTCAAATCATTTCCTTTCAATTAAATCTAATGAAATGTCTAAATGCGCACTTTGACCTTAGTTGTCGTTTAATGAACACGAATAAACGAACGAAAAAATACACGCACACACAACGATTGACATTGAATCCACGTCAATTGCAGTTCGCCGACAACGGCCAATACACTGTCCGAATGTTTGCAAGTAATTTTATTCTTCTTCTTTTTCTACGTTTGAATTTATAAATGAAAATGAATATCAAATGCTCGTGTGAATTGAATGAATTGAATTGTGATGAGAACAAATCTAGAAACAAAAAAAAAAATATTTCCCAGAATCGATCGCCAAGTGTGAAATCATTTGTACACACAAATATTCATTTCATCGCGCATTTGTTACGGAAATCGTTTATTTGTTATAATTTAATTTAAGAGAGGTTTAACCATAGTTATCGCTTGATGATCGTTCATCGTTGGATTTTTTTTCCATGGTTTTTCGCTTATTTGCTTTAACAATGTGGACAAAGAAACAAAAACTCGTTTTGAATAAAGTGAAGAAAAGTCGTTTTTCATTTCAAACGCAATTTTGTTTGAAAGAAATTTTTTTCCATTTTTTCATTCATTTTCTCTTTTTTCAAACAAAAATTGGTCACGCTTTTTTTCTGCAGCGTCAATTATAATGCTCTAAATTGATTCAATTATGTTTTCATCAAAGTTGTCGAAATTCATGTTTCTTCGTTTTTTTTTTCACAAAAATCACGAATTCCAAATGAGCGCATTAAGAGGGCGATAAAAAAAGTGCGAAAACACGTCACGGGGTCACATAAAAGGTAGTCAAGTTGTTTGCTTAATTGTAAGTGATAGATTCATTGAGTAAATTTATGTTTAAGCGTGAGTGGTTTTTTTTTGTCTTTTTTTTTTTGCTTCTCGCGGTCGCCAATTTCATAATATCAAAATTGACTTGAATAGTCGAGCCTTGCCATCACCTGTTTTGTCGATGATGATCACAATTGCGATATGAAATCGAAACCATCGGATATACTCGTATAGATTCGTGCTCATTGTCAGAACAAAGCGATTCAGGCATTGTTCACTTGTTTTCATTCATGCAATTTATTATTGTGTTTTCTTCTGCTCTTTCGGATCTTCTTTCATTTTTATTATTTTTGTTCGTACATTTTCATCATTACTAATTCACTTATTGCATTTGTCATACAATGCAAAGTGAATTTTACAAATAAAAACGAAATAATTTTTTTTTTCTTTCCTTTTTTGCTTCGCGGTTTTGTTTCACGTTGTTTTCATTCAATTCTCTCAATTGATCACAAGCTGTGATAATTGAAATGAATTGAAGTGAAATAATAATAAAAGACGAAGTGATCTCGAATAGAGCAAAAAAATATTTTTCTATTGAAATTCAACAAAATTAACAAAGATTCAGTAGAGGGAATAGAAGATAAACAAAAAGGCAAAAAAAAAAACAAAAAAAAATTAAGAAATTACCGAAATGAAAAATGGTTTTCAATGATCATCTTGAGACGAGGTGTTTTTTTGCTATTTTCATTTTCAATCTGGTTTCAATTGTCTGAATGAATAATCGAACAATCAACATTGTTTCGATTTAACTTCAAAAAGTTTTGAAATGACATCAATAAAGACAATTTTATGCAATCCCCGAATGGCTTCACGTTTTTTCTTTTTTTTTCGTCGTCTTATTACCATTTTGTTTTTCATCATTTTTATGGTTTTTCGCCATTTTCGCTCACTTTCATTTTCACAGCGCTTTTTTGCACTTCGTCAGCACAGCTCAACAGAACTTCGAAACTTTTCATTTAGCATTGACGAAGAATAAGTTTGAACTAAACGTACAAAGGTCAAAAATTAATGAATGATTTTATCTGATAACCTGACTTGACTTTGAATTCATTGAAAGGCATCAAGGAATTCCTCAGATGATCGACAATTTTGGTGTGAACATTCCAAGAAACCGAGCATTCAATTGTTACTTATTCACATTTGATCGTTCTAATGTCAGTTAGCATGGTTTGCATCGTCAAACCATTCTTGGGCTTGGTCGATTTGATTTGATTTTTTCAAATGCTATAAAACGGAAACGCACCGATACGGAGAATGACATGCATCGCAGACATCAACAATTCTATGAAATTCAGTGCTGTACGGGTAATGACATCATCGTATTCGTCACAAGCGCACACACTCAATATCACAACGCAACATTAATATACCAACAAACAGAGATAAAAAATGAGGAAAAGAGAGAAAGAGAAAGAGAAAGAGGTGGAGAGAGAGACCGATTGACTTCACAGACTGTTGACTTTTCTACTTATTTCGATTCAGTTAACTTTCTGCGCTATTCTTTATTATGATGATGCATTGTATTCTTAGGCGTTTTGATTTGTTTGTCGAGGTATTTTTCATTGAATACAAAATTGGTTAAGTTTTTTTCTCGTTCTACGTAATAATAGGCCATACATGTTTGCCTTCAACGAAAAAAAGAAAAAAACAACAACTCTAGTGATTTTAATTTCGTTTTGCTCAATTTTTGCTATTCATTGGAAAAATTCGAAAATTAACAGCAATTATATGTTCTGAATGGATTGAACAAAAAGTTAAATTACATTTGCACAGCATATTCCCGAAAAATTCGTTTGACTTTTCAACGTCGATAATTAATTTATTTTGAAACATCGGTTAAGAAATAAGTAGAAAAAAAAAGAGTAAAAAAACCCACTATACACATTTCATTAAAAATGCGGTTCTAATTGTAATTGTACGGGGGGCTTTGTGGTATTGATGAACCGTTTCTTTCATCAAATGAATGAGCTGAGTTGGTGATCATGGGTTCGCCTAATTTTTTCTTTTTTTTTTGCTCTTTCTCATTTTCTTCTCTTGCGGTGTCTTTCGTGATTTTCTAATAAAAGAATCTCAAATGTGGTTAATATTAGCAAAGGTTATAGACACTTAAAAACTGTGTGATCACTGACCATTCATAGGGTTTAGAAATTCTATGTTAGGTTGAATAGCCTACGCACATAATTTACACCCACATTTTGAAAACGACTAATGCTTTTCTAATGTATTTATGCTTAGTCGACCGAAAAACAACAAGCTATTATTTAATTTATTTCGAAAATTTCACAATAATTCTTGGGCCATTCATTGCGAACCAACATATACACATTTTGGGAAGCAATTGATTTGACTCTAATGTCTTTTGGAATTTTTTTTTTTTTTTTTTCGTTTTTTAACTCAAATCCAAAGTTTAGATTCCAAACTATAATCTCATTTCGATGTCGATCTATCTCGAGCTATAATCTTTTTTCATTGGACCATAAGAATCAATTCATGTTTGAACATTTGCATTGTTAGAGAGAGAGAGAGAGAGAGAGAGAGAGAGAGAGAGAAAGAGAGAATTCCATTGAGACGCTTGAATATTCCAATTCGTTACAATAAATTTATGGTAGAAAACCAAGGCTGTGCGTCGATAAAGAGAAAAAAAAAAAACAAAACAAAATTAGTGATATCGAAAAATGAAATTGAAATTCATTCAACACAAATGCGACGCAAACTGCAAACAAATATACACGAAAAGAGACACTGAAAATTCGAATAGTCAATTCAATGTTCGTTTTTTTTAAGGCTGTTTGATCATTGCGTGTTTTTTTTTTCTTGTGTCACCTACGCTACTGTAAGCTAAGTAGCCACAACACCCACAAGATATGGCAAAAAAAAAAACAGATAACCATTTTCAGCCCATGGAATTCCATTGCCCGAGAACTAAAACTAACTGAAAGGAGAAGAAAAACATTATTGCCCATAGCATATTATTGATATAGATATATACGAAGCGAATTAATCGCCCAATCATGCAAAATGACATTGCGTTGAGAGGGAGAGCCATTGGAGACAGAATGAAAGAACCAGAGAACGAAACGGAGGTAGAAAGAATAACTTCAGTGTGACAAAATCAAATATTTGCTGACACATGAAGTCTTTCGTTTTTATTCTGTCATCTCGTTCTCAACTCGTCTTTACCAAGAAACTAAAGAATCATTTCGCGTAAATCAAAAAAGACATGTATTCACTCAGTCAAATATGAATGAATTGCAAAATAAAAAAACAACAACACTTCTGGTGCATATAATTTTAATTTCATTTTCATTTTCATTTCCATTTCAATTTTATGAAGCAAATGTAATTTCGCTTTTTTGCGTGAGTTAAACAAAAATGAAAAAAAAAAAAAAAAAATCAGCGAAAACAAGTTTTTCGACAAATTTGAAAGAAAAAAGAGTACAAATTGTGGAAAAATATGCTCGTGTACTGTCTTGAATTGTGCTAGTTCAATGTGTGTTAAATTTTAGAGTGAATTTGTAAGTTGATGGTGACCGCGACATCCGAAAGCGAAAATCCATTGTTGTTACGCGAGCAATTGTATCTTTTAATGTTACTTGATTTCCTTTGCTCGCCACTGGAATTACGCCACTTTTTCTCTCTACATCTCTCTCTCTCTCTCTCTCTCTCTCTCTCTCACACACACACACACACACACACACTTTTCGCTTCATTCAGATTCCACTTTTTGATATTTGATTTCGGTTTAATTGTTTTGGGACAGTGTGTGCAACCATTGAAATCGAGTTGTGCGAGAGCGAAAGAAAAAAGGTCAACGGATTTTAATTTGATGTGTTTTTGGATTTTATTTGTTTCATTATTCACACTGGTTTTGGAGGCAGAGAAGAATAAGCAGAAGAAGAAGAAGTAAAAAAAATGGGATTTGGTGTGCGCCTCTTCAATCGCTGACATATTTGGAAAATTTTTAAATGGGCAAGTTGCGATTAATCGTGTATGCCCGCGCGAACATAATGGCTTTTGACTCATACCAGTGCCAGTGTTAGCCCAGCAGCAGTGTGTTTTAAATTTATATGGATTTTGCACATACACAAGGCTTTTGGCACAGCGCACCAAATGTGACATCTGCTAATGAGAAAGGTATCCATGCGAGTGAATGCAAAGCGGTCTTCAAGGTCAACAACCAAATTAAAAGAAACCAAAAAAGAATAAAAAAAATGATGGCATTTCGTAATAGCTGCGCGTCCATTGAATTTGACATTTTGCTAATCAAAAAATCCACCAATTCTTTGCAAAAAAAAAATATATCGTAATCAAACAATGTATGGGCATTTGAATGTGGGCGAATGATCGTTTTCATTTTTATTCGATTCAATTCGTATTTTGTTACAAAAGAAACCGAAACGGACATTTTCATCAATAGATATTATCAATGAGGCAAATTAACATATAATTTCAATTGTGAAACTAAATCACTCACAAGTTCAACGCCATCTACAATCGCACTCAAATGTACATGTAATATCATATCGGTGTGTGTCTTCACTAAGAAAGTTGGAAAACAGTATCTATTGATGTTATGTGGTCTTCACATTTACGTTTGTAGAGGGCGTTAAATTTTGTCTATCATCATAATTTGCCTCATTGATATTATCTTCTGACAAAGATTTCATCTTTATTCAGCTGAACTTCTCACATTTGAACCCACATTGTGATCACATTTACGAACTGAGCCAATTGAGGGGGGAGGGGGGAGGGGGGTGGATGACGAATTAAACACATGTTGCCATCAATTTGTTATGATTCTTTCTTGGGGACTCAATTATCGTTCAAACAAACAATATGGATCAACGAAACAATTCATTCGACTTTACATTTTACTTACCGAAACTTACCGTTTCCTGTGGCATTGTATTACAGCTCCGCAATGGCAGCTTATATTTCAATGGACCATCGTGATGTCTGTGGAAATTTTTTTTTTTTCAAAAATCGTTTTATCAAATTCAAATTTATGTAAATGCCGACGAAAGAAAAAAAAAAATCAAAAATTTGAGAGAGGCGGTGAACGACTTACCTGTATTCCGTCAAGCATGATGAATTTTTTGACAATCCTTTTGGATAAATCATGCCACTAAATTGATCATCGCCTGGACTAGTTGGTGCATCTTTAATTGTAATAAGCATTGAACCGGACAAACATTTTATCCGTACGGAAGGCTCTTTTGTCGATACTGACACTATATCTGTAAATGAAAAACGAATGAGAACGATCATTTTATTCACATGAGAACGATCATTGCAGTTGTTGTATAAAATTGTAATGAAATCTTTCTTAAATAAAAACGGTAACGAATGCAATTTGGTTTGTAATTTGTGATCGAATTGTGTTATTGTTCTTTTATTAACATGGCATGTTATGCCGTTTTTGCTCCAATCTCTTTTGTTTTTTTTTTCGTCATTAGACGATCGCAAAGTTCTAATTCGAATGCACAGTTTGCATGTCAATGCGATCAACAGGAAATTCACAGTTAATTCTAAAGACGGTTGCATAAGTCTTTCTTTTCATACAAATGAATGTTAATGATATAGAAATAGAAAAGAAAAATGCGCACACTAACACACGAGAAACTATTCGATTGTGATGGTTTTATTGTTTTGTTGTTCGTCGATTCTTCTGCTGATTCAGTTGAATTTAACAGTTATCGTTTATTCTTATTTGTTTTGTGTTGCTTTTTTTTTTTGGTCTTGTCGTCATCATAGTCGTCGTCGTCAACATTGTCGTATGTTCTATGCCGGTTTTTTTCTACTCTCTTTCCCAACCGTTTCTCTTCATCAAACAGGAATTAGACAATTGTTACTCAATTTGAATTCATTTAATAGATCGCTTAAATGTTATCTATCGTTCGTTATTATGAACATTTTAGAAAATCATTGCTAAAATATACAATGCCAAATTGAATTATTAAACACCGAGGCAAGAGAGAGAGAGAGAGAGCAAGGAAAGTTAGAAAAAGCGAGCGAAGGAGATCGAGAGATAGTGCTAGGGACACAAAGAGCTACATAGTGATAAAAAATTGAAAACAAAACAAAACAACAACAAAAAAAAAGTTGACAACCAAGCGAATGGAACGAAGTCGATCGGGTTGTGAAGACAAAAAAAAATCCGTTGAAATGTTCTAAACAACGGAATTTCCTTGCTTGAACCGAAAAAAAATTGCATACTTCGTGATCTTTGTCTGCATATCACTGAAGAATATCTTAGCATGGCCGCATAGCCGCTTCGCCGCATATTTCGAGTGTTGGTAAATTTTTCAAAATGGAAAGACAGAAAACAACAATATACATTTCTTTTTTGTTCGTATTAAATTCAAAGATCATCTACTCCGGAAGAGTATTTTGCTGATTCTAATAGTATGGCACGAATATGGACACGATGCATGTTCTTAATGCCCAGATTGCTACTCTGTGGCAGTGAGAATGAGTGAGCTCGATCAAGAGGGGGAAAAAACAAAGCAAAAATGGCCCACGGAATGCATCTATCTGACAAGCAAAGTTGACTTGTGTGAAGATTTTAATTTATTACTATTATTTTGTGCACGATTTGTGTGTGTGTGTGTGTGTGTGTGTTTGTTTGTTTGTTTATTTTCATCCGTATTCCGCAGCAAGCAAATTCGGATTCATAATCCAGCGCGAGCAGGGTGACAATTCGTGTGTTAACTCAAACGGTAAATGCAAGTTTTTACTGAAATAAATGACTTTTAGAAGCAATAGGAAGCCATTTATCGTTAGTTAGTTTATATTTCTCATATTTTAAGAAACATTAGCGTGAATTTGCTCGCTCGTCGACGCCGCCACAGTTATCATCATCGTCGTTTCGTTGTCGTCTGTTTGCATGTCGCTTTTATCTTTTTCCGAACGCCTTCATACATGAATATTCCGATATTTTTTCTATCCGCTGATAAACGAAATGTTTTGAACTTTTTACCTGGGATTTTACCTCAGTTCTGTACAACCCATCAAAACGATTGATCATTTCGATTTCTTATTGAATTCATCCATCAACATCATCACATTTGATTGAATCGCAAACAAAGCCAGAGATTTATTACTAATGCTTATTATTAATGCTTTTCTCGTAAATAAAATACGATTTTGCGCATTATATGCGATTCCTCTATAATCTCTGACTCTCTTTCTTTCTTTCTCTCTCTGTCTCTCTTTTTCTTCATTAGTTTTCCTTTTTTAATCTTCTGATATAAGGAGACAGAAGGTTTTGATCCTCTTTCTCTCTCTCTCTCTCTCTCTCTCTTTCTCTTTCATTCTCGATTTCTTTCTTTCGTTCTCATTTCCAATACTACACTCACTCTTCCGATCATACATTGTTCACAAAAAGTTGCATTATTTCATTTTATTACATTACATCATAGAATCGCAATTGATTTTTATGGAATGTTAAGCATTCTTTTTGATTGTAGTCAATATACCAAGATAAATCATAACCACAGCCGAATAAATAAAAAAACTACGTCAGTGAAAATTATTTGTACAAAATACGGGTATGTATAAATAATGTATTATTCTTGGGTGCTGATGCAAGAGTTTCGAATTTTTTTATGTTTTTTGTTGTTGTTGTTTATTGATTGTAATAGAGCGAGATAGAGCAAAAGAGCGAGAGAAATGAAGAGAGAGAGAGAGAGAGAGAGAGAGAGAGAGAGAGAGAGAGAGAGAGAGAGAGAGAGAGAGAGAGAGAGAGATAGAATTGAATATCCGGCGCGAATGAGCAGTGAAGAGCCTAGAAAGTGAAGAAGATGAAGATTGAAAAGAGTAGAATTGAAAGTAATGAAAAAAGCATGCGAATGAGTTCAAAGACCTTGTGCTTGACCGTTCTCATGTAAACCAAAATATTTTGTGTGATGTGTCTTCACTGGAAGTCAAAATACAAAAACAACGAGCGACTTCAAATCAAATGCATGCTCAATCTTCTTTTCATACAGAGAAAGAAAGAAAGAAAGAAAGAAAGAAAGAAAGAAAGAGAGAAAGAAAATTCTTGAATCTTGGTTTTGGTTTTCATTTGCTTGTGCCTTAGCTCGGTTCGAACAATGTAACTATATATTAAATAATTGTAAGCACTTGGCCACGGTGCTGCTTTCTGCCATCAACAAATGAAATATAAAAAAAATAAGAAATAAAAAGAACGTGAACTCCAAATGTAACAAACACAAAGCTTTCGAGAATGTGAACAACAAAGAAATGAATAAGAAGAGCAAGCAACCATAGCAGCAGCACCGACCGGCATCAGCTACAGAACAATATTCTGGCGACGGTTACCATGGCCAATATATAAATGCGCAAGATAGGCATTTCACTGCAATGTCTACGATGATGAATTGTGCGGCACTGAGATTAACTTCACTGAATTGCTATACATTTTTTGTTCTTATTTCGTGTAACATCCAACCGATCACAATACAAACATATTACAAAGGCCGAAAAAAAAGGAAATAATAATAATATGAAATGAGAAAAACAACAACACACCAGCCAATGAGCAAAGTATAGAATAGAATGAATAAAATACAAGGCGGTTACGGCCTTTACAATTTGTATAATATATTTAAAGACGAACATAAAGTAATCAATTCGTTTTTATAAGCAATAACACAAAGTCAGAGCTCGCACTCTGACGGTGATCGATCTTCGTAAAACCGAACGGTTTGATGAAGTCAATATCAGAGACTTTGCCCAATAGTAATGGGACTTTAATGCAAAATTATGGGCAGACGCACAAATATTTTATGTTTGTTTACAACCGAATCGCATCGACACACCAAAAATGTGTTTTGCAAAAAGTGTGTGCGGGCAACGAAAAAAAAAGAAAAAAAAGAAAGAAAATAAGCGAAAAAAGCAAATCGCATCAACAACAAAGACCATAAAATGTGAGATAAAACCGCGACAACCGAATGGAAAATGCAATTTTACACGGCAGATGTGCTCACAATATTCTATATTGTAAATCATTTGGATTTATTTGCATATTATTTGCTTTTGATTTAGAACTGCAAATGGTTTTTGTTGTTTTTTTTTGTTGTTTTTGTTGTTTTGATGAAACAAAGCCATTTCTAGAAACATAGAATCGATCGCTTTTTTGTTCGACATCATGAGATACGCGCTCACTACTTGTCGATCTTTCTCGTAATTTTCCCGCTCCCTGTCTCTATTTCTCTTCCTCAACGTTCCCCCCTCTACCACCCCTCCCCCCTCTCTCTCTCTTTCTCCTTTTCCCCTGTCTTTCGTTCGAAATCTCTTTTCTTCTCATTCTCCGTTTCATCTTTTACACTCTCATTGTTCGGCGTGCACTTGGCGTGGCAATCGATTTTGCATGAATAAAATGAATTCCATTGCTTTATATCATAGAAATGACCATTGGTGCATATTACATGTTGGATCTATTGTGCACTTCGTAGACATACATTTCATCTTCTTCTTCTTTCAATTTCTTTATGGTACACAAAGCATGTACTTAATTGAATCGTGAAAAGACGATTTGAAAACCCCACGAATCTAATTACAATGACCGACATTTTTTTTTCATTTCATTTATTTTCTTGTTATTCGTGCATATTGTTTCAACTATCAGTTCGATATCAAACACTTTGATCGCAATTTTGATCACAATCGAATAAAAAAAAAAAAAAAGTGAAAATCATGAGGCAATTGCAAATGTTGAACGGAACCAGGGCAATCCTCATTCTATCCGTAATGATTGACAATCATCATTATTATGCCATTAAAAACAGAGTAAAAATAAAAACAACAACAACAATAGAATTTGCATACAATGAAATTAAAAATCGAAATGTTACGTTGTTGTTTTTTCGTTTTGTTTTCAACTTGATGCCGTAATATATGGCTACTTTACAATTTGGCATGGAAAAAAAAGGATTTTCTTTCGGTTTCTATGCCCATTTCCATTTTAGTTTCCAGTTAGATTTTAACGATTTGCAATCACAAATAGCATAAGACACACAGTCCGAAGACGGTAAATGAGTTGCTATTTTTCTATACAAGTTCTGAAAATTGTATTTTGTAGTGAAATGGATGAGAGTATTAAGGATAGAGAGATGAAGACAAGGGACAAAAGAAAGAGATAGATATGAAGAAGGAGAGAGAAAGAGAGAGTGAGAGGCACACACACAGAGAGAGAGAGAGAGATAAAGAGAATGAGTGTAATGAAGTAAAAGTGCATTTGAACCGTTCTTGTCGCAAATATCTGATTAGTATTACATTGGTATCACCGATGGATATGCATCATAAATTTAATTAAATTCAAGTTGTAAAAATCATTCATTACATTGTTAATGATCAACGGTTTATGGTCAATTTCATTATGAATGAGGATAAATAAAAAGTAGTGACCATTGTATGGGAAAGCATTACGATGCATATTTAAAACATCAAAAGTGATAATCGAACATTTGGTTCTGTTTTTCGTTATTTCGTCATTCCGACACATGATTTGCACACATAAAAATCCAAATCGCTCACTCATTCACTCACAGTATTCCTCATTCTTTTCCTGTTTCTTTCTTTTTCGCTCATTCATTGTTGCCGCGATGCGGTCAACTATGAAAATGATTCTGAAAAGAATATGTTAGGTGTGACAACACATAAAATGATAAAAATAAATAATAATCACATGGATAACGGTATTGCGGTGAAATGGTGTTTAGGCGAATGTTGATGTGACATTGGGTGTAAAATTCCGAAAGCAAATTATTCACAACAAGTAATTAATGCAGATTCCAACTCGTTATTTATTCATAGAGATAAATGAATGTAGAAGCGATATAGGAATTTCATCAGTCAAATGATGATGATGATGATGAAGAAGAAGAAACTAGCGCTTTTAGCTTTTTACCGAAATGAACCTCAATGTGAAATCAAAACAAACCGAAAACAAACAAAGATGTGTGAAGCAGAGGCGACGAACATGGCTGACCATTTCTACATTATTTGCCCACAATGACCCAATGATTCTTTGTATTACGTCAATCAGTGTTGGTTTTAAATTAATCATGAGTGTGGTGCAATTTATTTGTTGTTGTTCGTAATACGGGCAATGATATTGAATCGCACACAATGATAATTATTAATTGGCCGACACATTGTTTTTACTTGAGACCACTTAACGTTGAAAAAATGTTTTATTTGTTTGGTGAGAACGTTGAATGGCCCGGAAATGTACAACGGTGCTATAAATAGATAATCATGCGAAATGAATGCACGTTCGCAGAAAAATTGGCATACGCCCAATTCTCCTTTCAGTTATCATGCCAACCGATTTGGTGCGACAATCGACCATGCTACCGTTGTCAATTGCTTGCTAAACTACTCTGTCTATTTTTCTTCCATTTCTATCATTCGCTCTTTTTCTCTCTTTTTTTGTATCTTTCTTTCTCTCCCTGACTATTTCTTCGGCTCTCTTTCTCATTCCTTCTTTCTTTCTTTCTTTCTTTCTTTCTTTTTCTCTCTCTCTATCTCTCTCTCTCTCTCTCTCTCTCTCTCTCTCTCTTCTCCTTTCTCCTTCTCTCTCACACTCATTCATTGCTTTTACTATTTTTCACACG
This sequence comes from Resseliella maxima, assembly GCA_029041755.1. Lineage (NCBI taxonomy): Eukaryota > Metazoa > Arthropoda > Insecta > Diptera > Cecidomyiidae > Resseliella > Resseliella maxima. The sequence goes on from JAQOWM010000907.1 coordinate 85,482, forward strand.
TCTTATAAAATGACACATGAGCATTGGATTTGACAACAAGAATTTTTGCCCGGCCAGAAAACGCATAATTAATTTACATACACGCAAAAAGAAACTGTATGATAAAATATGGCTTTTGACTGAACAAACAATGCAAAACTGTACTTACGTGAATGATTTGGAATTTGTGCTGATTCCGCTATTCTCATGATTGCCTGAAACGAAAAAACAAAAATCGTTTGCAATTGATTGAGTTTGTAAATATGTCGGTTGGAACGAATTGGTGTGTGTGTGTGTGTGTTCTAAAGTTAAAAATCGCATGAAAATTGCCAATTAATATCTTGGAGAATGTTCGGTGTTGAGATTTTAGCATCGTCATAATCATAAAATTAACTCATTTTTTTCGCATTCGTGCGTTGAAGTGAGAGAATGTTGATATTGAACGACGCACTAATTTCTTTTAATCCGGATTTTGATATATATTCTGTGATGCAACTTGTGGTGGCTCCTCCGTTTAATCATATGGAAATAATAAGCAATTTTTTTCTTTTTTTTTTTACTTCGTTCAACGGAATAGAACAGATCGAATGGTAAAATGGATCGACAGATAAAAAAATAAAGATAAAGATAATAATGAATGTGATGAGCGTGGCAATCGCTACTAATGAATTCAACAATACATCAAATAACTGTTTTCTTATGCTTATGTTACACACAGCTTAGCATACATAGTGCGACCAATATTAAAAGTATCGGATTTTAGACATAAATATATTGGAATGAAATCGTTTAGAAATGTTTAACTTGAAAGAAAAACACACAGAGAGAGAGAGAGAGAGAGAAAGGGAGAGAGAGAGAGAGATATGAAGAGAATTGATTTGAACTGCTGCAGTAGAAATCACAGCAGTCGATTACAGCAAGACACACATCGCTTCGTTTAAATGCATATAAGTATCGCACATAAATCACATACATACATACATACATACATAAATATATGTATATATGGGTATTCTGTGCATGGTGTACGATGCACGTAGCTTGCAATTGATATTTCAGCAGCAGTTAAGCTTCTGCTGTTTTGTCTGTTAGAAAATTAACGATTATACAATACATTATTACAAAATACGATACCGTCGAACGTTAAGATATTTATTTGCCGAATATCCAAGAAGATGTACGACTGCAAGAGTGACGCTATAGCGAATATATTCTGAAATTCGAATGCATGAACGAGGCGAAATACTTTTCACAAAAATCTCCTTTACTCGAGTAAGAAAAGTCGCTTTTGGATCGCTGTGCTAGTTCAGACAACTCAAAAAATGAATGAAAATAGTTGGTTCAAAATTCCAGGCGACAATTGTTATTCACATTCGATTCAAATCCAAGCCAATCGGCTGGATAGAAACAATTAGAAGAAAGTAAAACTAGCCTGAAATGTGATGCAAGTTGAATTCATACAAAAAAAAAAGAAAAACAAATGGATAAGAATGGGAATGGGAATGAGTACAAGCAAAGAATACTGCGAGCAAAACTACCGATAAAAAATGTTGATTGTAAAGATAAAAATCATCTGCTTAGGATTCTTCTTTTGAATAAAAGAATAAATTTTCTACTTTTCACTCTATTCGGTTCTGGTAGTTTTACTCCAATTGAAGCATGTCGAAGTACTGTTGGAAGCTCAGTCGATCGATGATGGTGCCGATAAATGTGCGGATAACCGATGTTTCGCTCCAAGAATATTGTTTCTTAGTGTTTTCAACTGCAGCAAGTGAGAGAATATCTCGAGATAAATTTTAAAAGTACATTCAGTTAATCGATCGATCAAGTTTTCGAGAAGATGCACATTTTTCTATCTCACACCATGCAAGAAAAAAGCAGTGTTTTTTTTCTTCAGCACGACATAATCAATGCTCACGTACTCACGTATGTCCAATCAATGTACACATTTCATTGAATGATTTTGATCACTGGGCGCAGCACATTTGTGCAAACGACAATTATGCACAATTTATTGCAAATAGATTTTGTGCGCGCGCGCGTGTGTGTTCTTATGAAAGCATCGAGTTGATGACATGCTTGAATTGATCAATTGCATCAGTTTGAGTCAACCAACACAAACGAAATTCACACAATGACACAAATCAATCGCACCAGATCGGTCAGATATAGACAAAATGATTATGACATTTACAACGAAAACATCTCATTATGGATTAATTATTTGTGACCAAAAATGTACATAAATTGCAGTTGTGAATGCAATTCGAGTGACTTATGGTCGATATATGCGGACAATTTTGCCAAAATGTCAGGTAGTTTTTCATCAAAATTTACACATTTGACATGATTCTTAATAGAGATTCGAGCCACTTCCAAAAAAAAGTTCAAAAACGATTCATTTTTATCTATCTTTTGAGGAGAGTCTCAACGCATTACGAAATTCTGTTTGATATTTCGTGAAAATTCGCATAAAATGAAAACATTTCAGTAGCTCTTCAAGCATATGGCTAATTGAATGTCAGCAGTTGTTATTATGATGACTTTATTTAACAGTATCACGGTATGAGTTGAATCAATCAAACCGTAAATTGCAACAGTTTAGATGTAGAAAATGTGGATGATAAAAAGTATTGAGCACAGTGTACCATGACAAATCGCCTGCTGTTTTTTCTTTCAATTTATTATGGACACTGCTCTCTTCATAGAGTTAGCTTCATGCTGATTTTTAACACAACAAACACCGTGGAAAATCTCAAATTGAAATAAAAAAGAATAAGAAAATAAAAAAACAAATAAAATAACTTACGTGAAACTGAATAAAAGCGAAAATCAATGTATTGAACGCCATTGTATCTGAAAAGAAGAGAATAAATCATTATTGCCTGTGTTTAAGCTAATTCTATTGTAATATTTAATTAAATAATATTCACACTTGTTTCTTGTATTTAATCTCATTCTTTCTTCTCTCTCTCTCTCTCTCTCTCTCTCTCTCTCTCTCTCTCTCTCTCTCTCTCTCTCTCTCTCTCTCTCTCTCTCTCTCTCTCTCTCTCTCTCTACCTACCTCCCTTCCTCTCCCTAACACTAATTACCATTTTTCATGTCTCTCTATCATTCCCATACTCAACAATTTTGCTCACTCAAACTAGTGCTAACTCTGTGTGTTTTTCAGATAATCCAAACGTGACTTGTTCGAAAGATCAACACAATTGCTATTGAGATTCAGAATACGGTACAAAAAAGAGTGCCGAATAGCCAAAATCGATTCACGTGACTAAGACGCGTCGTAGACGTTATGTGAACACGTTTTTGTGCTTCTTCTGCTTCTTTGTCGTTGCCAATCAATGCTGGTCCATCTGTTTCAACTTAATGCATTGGAGTTTTCAAATTAAAAGCTTGTTTTTGCATTTTCTAAACCAAAATCATTCTTGAGTCGGTACAAATCAATGAGAGCAATGTAAATATATATAACGATTGTGCTTTGGTCGAAATGGTAAAGCGCAAAGTCACAATGGACACACAATCGAATACAAACAAAACAAAAACAACATAACAAAATAAAATTTAACTAAAGCAAACCAAATAACAAAATGCACAGACTCAAGACACTTTGATTTAAATTAAAACGAACAAAAAAAAAGAAGTTATAGAGAGTGGAGTTAAATTGCAGTGTAATGGTTGAGCATCACTTATTTAACAATTTATACAAGATTGAAACGCGTCTACTTATGATTCAGTCCATTTCAGGTGCGATGAATGGCCCATTAAAATTCACACGCGCAACATCGCCAGTTGGTTTAAACTCGGTACAGCAGAGAAAAAGAAGAAAAAACAGGCGAAAAAAGTAAAAAAAAAGCAAAAAAATGAATGGGATTTCATACAATTTGGCTGTCAGTTGAACTTTAACTTTAACGATTTTTTCTTTATTCACTAGATATCACAGCCTTGTAAATTATAATTTCACATTTCATTTATGGTGAATTGTTTTCTTTCGTTTTCTCCCATTTTCGGGGGGGCTGGGAAACAAAAAAAACAAAACTGAATTTTATTTGAAAAAGCACAACCATCTGCAGAAAGCAAAAGATGAGAGATGCTAGTGCAATATTTCAAACTTGAATTCACACATTTTGGAATGCAGAAATTCCATTTTTTATTTTCAAGTGTCTTTATGTCCGTGAAAATAAAAACTGAAAAAAAAAAAACAAAATAAACGAAAGAAATGCACAGCTTCCATATCAAAAAGGTTAAGGTTTAAATGATGCACCATAAAAATTGCAACGAAACAATAACACAATGGACGACGTGCATTTTGTTGTTTTCCTTTTCTTTTCTTTTTCGACTGTAATACGGTAATTAAGGTGGGTTAAGCTGAATGTAATGAAAAAAATGCATGCAAATTGTATATTCATGTGCAATGCTTGCCAGTTTCTGTGTGCTATTCAATGGCGGCTTTAGAGTTGTGGTTGATGTTTATGTTGATGCTTATGATGTTGCGCATGGTCAATAATAATTTTTCATTTCGTTTCACGTAATTCCATGCTTTTTAGATAATCAGATATTGTTGCATTTCGATCATTACTTAAGCGAAGTAGCAACTATTCACCCACAGATTATGACGCATCACCATCAACATCAATATCATCATCATCATCATCATCATCATCATCGTCGTCGTCGTCGTCGACTATCATCGTATTATGTTGCAGCATTTGCAACCATAGAAAATCCACCAAATTTATGATTATCACTCGTTTTTAACCATGGACCGTTTCGATGAGACCTTTTTTTTTTCTTTCTTCTCTCCACTCAATCATTTTATTTCATATTCATTTTTTTTTTCATTTGTTCATTTCGGATATTGAATAACAAATACACAGAAAAAAGAAAGTTAATTTCATCGTTGTGTTTTTGCGCGCAAGAGCACGTTTGTCGAAAAATCACACACAAAAATAAAACCATTTTTATTTATCATCATGTTACTCTTGCACAATGAAATAGCATAAATAGTAAAATTTATTTTACGTTTTGTGATTCGGTGCTGTTTTTTTTTTCTTCATTTTTATTCATTTTGAAATTGGTAAATTTTGATCGAATTGGCAATGAATTGGATATGAAAGATACATTGCACGTTTACATGCTATATTCATCGTCTTTTGATCATGTAGTGCATTTTATGTACTGGCCACACACACACACAACATGAATATTTCATAATGATATTTGGAAAGAAAGAAAGGAAAATTTTTAAAGAACCGAAGAAGAGAAAAAATATGAGAGTGAGAGAGAGAAAGAGAGAGAGAGATAGCCAAAAAGGGAGAGAGCCACAGTGAATGAGAGTGTGAGTGAGACCTAGAGATTCAAAAGTGTTCAATTTGCAAAGCGCATTGTTTTTAATTTTAAAAATTCATTCTTTTAAATCATTTATCGATTCGCGTTGTGTCTCTAGTCTGCGTGAATTTGATCAGGTGTTTAAATAATTGAAAGCAAATAAAACTCTCGCGATTAAATGCAAATGAATTAAAAAAAAATCAAATCATGCAAAGCGAACGACATGCAGTTTTATGTTTTCATTCGATTTGATGCACAATTGATAAATGGCCACAACTCATCGCAAGCGACAGAGATGGATCGTGTGATGTGCGTGCGCTTAAGACAAAAGATTTAAAGTCGAAACAAAACAACACAAAATAAAAAAAAAACTTATTACGGCTTTTAAGTGTGTCTAGCAGGCCATAAAATGATCCAAACGAGAAAGCGAATGAGTGAATAAAGAAAGGAATGGTACTGAAAGTGCTTTTAAAATCAATTATGTAAATTTCGTAGAATCGACGACGGCTCAAGAAATTGCTATACAAATCGCATCGATTCCATTTTGTTTTGCTTAAACTGATAATAAAAATCTAACCGAACTCATCTCAAACTGGAAACGGATTGTGTGCTTGTCTGTGTAAAGTGTTAAAAAAACATCCGATTACGACATCGAGACATTTTGAGCCAAAGCAGCGATAACGATGGCGACGAAAACGACATCGACAACGACAACGACAACGAACGATTGAAAAACCAAGCAAAATCGGTGAAAATATCTCATACATGTTGACCTTCAACAATATAAAATGCATTTTTCGCTTCTTTTGCTTCATTTCAATGATATACATTTTGACGCAATGTTACATGTGTGTGCCGCACAGTTTCACAACAAAACTTGATATTTAGCGATTATTGCCATTGATCGAACGTATGCTTGCACTAGATTCTCAAGTCTTGTTTTCATAATTCCTCCAATAAATGTTAGCGACGACAACTCAGGCAAAACATATGTTTAAATATTGATTTCTTGTTTTGCTTTTGTCGTTAATCGCTTTTTATGCATAATTTACCGGAAAAATGAAGTCTTTCGAGTTTGATCGAGCATACGAGAATTTTCATTATCGATGATCATCTCCAACATCGCCCGAGTGCTTAATGCTTTGGAATTAATTGGTGTTTGAATCTAAACATGTTTAAATGCAATCATCGCCAAAAAAGAGTGAAAAAAATACTGTGATCATAGGTTCTGACACCGTCGGGAAGAAGGGGGGGGGGGGGTGGTCAGTTCTGACCAAAAATCCAAAGGAGCCTTGAAATCCATTCTATCTAATATAAACTTGTCTTTAAGTTTTTCAAAAAACCCAAAAAATTACGATTTAAAACCTCCTAAACCGTCAGAAGGCAAGGAGTCAACAAAACCCTGTGTCAGAACATGCGCGCGTGATGTATGAAATGCAAAACTACACACAAATAACGTAAGATGAGAACTTCTCATTGAGAAGTCAACAAATTCGATTGTATTCATTATGCAATTTTGAAGTTAAATTCTTTCCAATTAAAAGTCTTTACAAATGAAAAACATTCAGCCAAATTTTATCGAAATGAATTCAATCGAATCGCAATGAACTGACGATATATTCAGATGAAATCAGTCATTGTCAAATGCGCGAAATGAAAAAAAAAACGTATCAATGCAATCATTAGCAAACCAATCATATATTCTCACGTTTCATTGATACTTCAGAATCAATTAATGTTTACGTGGTGAGCGCCAACGTTTTACATGAATTTTAATTTGTACGTTTAATTGTCATATAATAGTCAAACAATTTAGACGTAGCTCTCATTTCAATATGTTTCGAGGTTAGTCAAGCAAATGAATGAATTAATCGAGTCAATCTTGGCTTAGCGATGGCGGTGAAGTAGAAACCATCGTCAATTCTATTCTTCCCTCTCTGTCTCTCTCTCTCTCTATCTCTGTCACTCTGTCTGTCTGTCTACGATTCGAAGTTTTCATTTGAAATTGCAAAAGTTAATTCGTACATTGAACGAGCTCAGACACTTAATTACATTCATTTGTATAGTGAACAATGACGTGTGCACAATTTTAGTTTTTTTTTCTTCTTCTTTGTTTTCATTGGTTATTTTGTTGTTGTTGTTGTGGTGCTGCTGCTGCTGATTTGAATCAACATGGATTTATGATCTCGTCGCTATTGAATTTATACATTTGTTTAATTTATTCCAATTGAAATATTTAATCTCGTTATATGTGCTAATCGAATCGAAATTGATCTTCATTGTATATGTTGATGTTGAATTTGTTAGTTTATATTTTGTATTTCAGTTTTGTTTTTCCTATCAACTGCCAATCCATCAAAAATTGTTCCAATGCTGAACGTAGCTGTCGGCAAGAGAAAACAGTAGGAAATCATAATCGAAAGTAAATTAAATACAGACAGATCTCAAACAGATTTCATTTTTTTCGTTTTCAATAGAAATCGACTTGTAATCGGTCGCTCAACGTGTTTTGGCTTTTCGATTTGAATGTTGATTTTTGTGTGGGTTTCAGTTTCGCATGTTTGTTGAAGATTTGCACAAAATGAAATACCAACTTAACGAAGAGACAAAAAAACAATGTAATGGCGCTAATAGTAAAAGGTATTAAAGCAACAAGCTCTCTCAGACACACAGAATAAACACAAAAAAAAACACACACAAAAACTGAGAAACGAGAAAAAAAAATGTGCGCACCGTTTGTCCAAAACCAGAACAAAGTAGGACATTTCCATATTTAATAATGGACCTTGCGGAACTTATGTAACGAAGGCGTACATATTCTGTATTGTTTTTTTTTTCTTATTGTTGCTGCCGGTGTCGCCGACGTTGTCATCGTCGCCACAACATGCACGTAATACCGAAATCAACACTTCATGTGCCATGGTGTAGCATGCAAACTCAGCTTAATTCCATTGCCCGATGTTTGCGATCTTTCTATATGCTGTACCGTATCGTTTGCAACATGACGAAGAATACCAAACAGCGAAAGAAATACTTTGCGAAAAAAAAAAAACATAACAAAAATATGAAAAAGAAAAAAATTAACAAAACAATAATGACACAATGCACATTGTGTATGTGTGTGTCTGCGATTGTAAGTGTATGTCAGGTACTAGAATTTACTCAATCATAATTGTTTGGCTTCGGCAAAGAAAAGAGCATTTCTGTCACACAATGTCAACCAATGTTCAAATGAAATATGGACTAAGGCCACATACACGTTTTCACTTTAAACACAAAAAGTGTGTGAAGTTATTTCATTTCCATTTTATTTTTCTCTCTGCTTTTCTTGTTTTGCCGTCATTCAAATGAACAACATCGATACCGGAGAGGAAATGAGTTAACTGAATTGAAAACGGAATATTAAGGGTGCAAATGGTGTAGCTTATCGGTTCGTCTCAAGATCTTTTTTTTTTTTTTTTAACTCATAATATGTTTATTGCATGTTTTAAATGTGGCATTTACATTGTTGTATTGAACTGGCTGGACATTTTGCTTGAACCGTGAATTTTCCCTCATTTTGAATAAATGAATCAATTTCAATGAAGTGAGAAAATGTAAATCCAAGTCCATTGCATACGTCATTTGACTTTTAAAAACAAATCTCACTTTTTGATAGAAAGTTTTTGTTCACATTATATTGCATGGGCAAAATTTTATGAAATCAATTTTATTTTTCAATAGAATTCATTTGAATAGTTTACTTTGGCATTGGAACCGACCTATGGTCATGTACTTATTCAGTTTTCTTTCATTTCTCAAAGTTTTCATATGAAGAAGGTGAAGGGAAGAATTGAAAAGAGAGAAGGGGACGAAGAAGAAAGAAAAGAAAAACTGAAGAAAAGAGAGAATGAGATAGAGAGAAAGAGAAAGAGAGAGAGAGAGAGAGAGAAAGAGAAAAAGAAAGAGAAAGAGAGAGAGAGAGAGTAAGTGAGAGAGAGAGAGAGGTGCAAAGGAAGAAATGAGAGTGAGAGTGTGAGGGAAAGAGTGCAACGTGACGATGATTTGCTTAATTCTAGAAAAATGGAATGACCATTGCAAATCGTCTCGCAACATTTGGGCAATGCCACTCGTTGGAAGTGATCTCTATCATTTATACACTGAATGGCACATACACCATTACGGAATGCAAACGATAAATCGTATCTTTTTGCCGTTTCCGTTGATATAGACAATGTACATTGATAAATCGCTTTCATGCAAGAAATTCATACGTTGATAAATCGTATAAATGGCGTCAAGTGTGTAGAATTTGAACGAACAGGAACATTTTGTGTGTTCGTGTTCGTTCATGTTCGGTTAAAATTCGAACGAACTCGAACGAACATGAACAATTCGTTTCAGTGGGCAGCTCTAATTGTTCATTTTTGATGGGCAAATAGAAACACATTACATCATAACCAAAACCAAGATCAAAGCCTATCAAAACTCATTTCAAAGCAGCAAAAAGTGTTTTTTTTATTTGGCAAATTTCCATATAAAAATCACGCATGAATGTGTTATCTAATTCAATATTTGAATTTGACAGGAATGTTAAATTGATGATTTCACACGCACAAAACAAGCACATTCAATTTACATTGAATAAATGCGATTGTGAACAAAATTTAAATAAATGTTGGTTGATATTTATTAAAGTTGACCATTAATCAGAAATGGCACATCACATTCCATGCAATAAATAAAATGAAATGAAGCGTACCAATTGAAATGCTAAAAAGGCGGCATTGAATCAATTTAATTCTTCAAAAGATTTAATCATTTGACTAATAATTCACGTTTGATGTTTTGTCATCGTCAACTTAACTGTATGTTTACATAAATAATTCGACCATTTAAGCCGTCATTTGGTGAGTATATGAATCATGGATTTAGTGACTATTTTTCTCTTTGCATTTTTATTTTCATTCCAGTTTAACAATTGAAGTTCAACACGTCCATTGTCAAGAAAAGACGTTACATTGAGTCCAAATGAGAAATTCATATTGAAACAAATTCAACGTTGTATTGCATCAAATATGTCGTGCATTGGGCGACTGCTATCAATGTGCATTTCAATGTTGGCACGGAATCAAGAACGAATGGAATAGAGAGAGAGAGAGAGAGAGAGAGAGAGGGAGATATAGAGAGAGAGAGAGAGAGAGAGAGAGAGAGAGAGAGAGAGAGAGAGGGAGAGAGAGAGAGAGAAAAAGAAGCAAACCGATTGAAATTGGTCGAATCGAGCAGAAATCAGTTGTGTTCAAATCACAATTTAAAAATGTAATGTGCTACGAAGACCAATGTTGTGAGATCCAAACGGACATACGATTGTCAAACAAATGAGCAATAGCACGGTTTAAAGCAAGCAATTTGTGCCTATTATTCTTTCATTCGATTTATTCCGATAATATTGTTCATTTGCAACAAGCAACGAGCCACTCAGATTGAGCAGCACCAACAGCAGCAGCAGCAGCATCTGCCTCTCAATTTGAAATAAAATGAAATGATGAACAAAAAAAACCGACGTTGTTTGCGTGCAAAACACCGATGAATAGTTAGCTTGTTAAAGGTTGTTTAGTGTTTCACTAACAGACGATGCGATTCGCGTTCAATTTAACTGCTGGTCGCTGTTTTATTGTTATCAACAATTTCTATATTTGTTTTATTCGCTGCTTTTGGCTTGTCGTTTGCCGCAACCATCATTCAATCGCGTTGGGGTTTTTTTCTTATTTTCTCTCTCTCTCCATATATCTGCCTTCGTCTCGGTCTCTGTTTCTCTCGTCTAATTCTCCCCTTCTCTATGTCGAGTTGCATTCGAATGTAATGATTTGGTGTTGAACGCGACCAACTGTTTTTTTTTTTCATTTCAGATTCATCTTAAAAATACATTGTATGCGTATTGTAGCTGGACGATCTCTCACTCCTTTTGATGTGATTCAGCACATTTTTCTTGGAATCTAATTAATTATCTTCGCATCGAATATAAAATTGCATGTATATTTGTTGTGCACGAATAACGATTATCATGGTAACGAATCAAATTGTTGTAAAACGAAAAAAAAAAAAAAAAATGAAAAATAACAGCGAAGCAACGACGACCACGGATGTCAGATCAGTGTGCAAAGCTCGAATGGTCGCTAAATAATAGCGTACGCAATTTCAATTCTATATGATATGTTTTTCTGTTGCATTGCTTGGAATTTTTACATTGTTTACAGATTTAAATTGTATAAAATACAGCAGAAAACATCCACACAAAAACAAAAATGAAGAAAAATACACTTTAGCACATTGATATGTTCTTTTCACTCTCAGTTTCTCTATTTCTCTTTTTCTTTTTTTCTCTTTCTGTCCTTCTCTCTAAATCTCGCTCTCCCCCTCTCGCTTCCTCCTCTCTCTCTCTCTCTCTCTCTCTCTCTCTCTCTCTCTCTCTCTCTCTCTCTCTCTCTCTCTCTCTATCTCTCTCTCATTGTCATTGTGTATCTGTCCTTCTCTTTTCCTCTCTATGAAACGAATCAAAGCTTAAGCATATTTCGCCGATTCTTACTTGGAATGGGAATAATGGCCGGTATTTTTTTTTTGTTCGTTAAGCTGTACAAAGTGTGAATTTTAATATGATGCACGCATCGATGCACTCCCTTTGCAGTACAATTTATTCTTCTGTGAAATTTGTGTGCATTGCGGTCATACATTTTATTCATTTATGAAGAAAGATTGAATATCAAAAGCCGCAGCACACATTATATGCCACAGTAATGTTGCTATTAAGTAACGGAGAGCTAATTTGCAAAAAAATCATGTTTGATGTGTGATCCAAACAGATTATGATCATACTTTGGCGGGTTTGCATTGTTTATATGACATTTCGTTATCATTATCGTTCCGAGAAAAAAAAATGCCTTAAAAAATGACGAGAATCAAATTGAATCAAAATGAATAAAGAGAATAAGAAGTAAAAGAGAATAAGGAAACAGAAGCAAATAGAAGAAGATGAAGAAAAAAAATTGTGTAATCCCGTTGCAAGAAAATAAAAACCGATGCAAGCGATGCTTGCCCATGAATTAAATCGGGTGACTTTTTTTTTTTTTTTTTCAAATTAAAACGATTGTGCCGAACCGAATGAAAATCATCGGAATGACGTTGATTTGAATCTTGTGTTTTCTTCATTTTCATGTCTCTGCATTAGCCAATAGTAAATACACATTGCATAGCAATGCAAACGATTTTTCGTTTTGTTTACAGTATGTAAACATTACATACGAAAGAAAATGGGCGCAGATGGATGCCACAGTTGTTTTCCAAACGTTTCGTTCCTCTTGAATAAAAAAAAAAGAGAAAGATGAAAATTTATTTACGACTAAATCTCACGTATTACGTGAATTTATTAAACTGGAGCACGAATAAAACAAGAAACACCATTTAACCAATGGTTCACACACGATCGCGTTGCATCGAATTATTTTCAAAATAAACATGCGTAATAACAACGATGAAGAGAAAGAAAACGAAAAGAGAGAAAAATGATACGAGATGAGATTTCAATATCAGTACCAAACCCATTCAATTTGTCGTTCTAATTTCTGCATAATATTTTAAGCAACATTCATTTGAACGAAATGCAATATAATCAAATTTAAATCATATATGTATGCACAAATTGTCTACATGCTCTCATCGCGATTTGAATATGTGAAAGGAGATGAGAGAAAATGAAACACACGCATACACACAAAATCTATAATCAGGCATGCAGTGTGTGGCACAATATTTATTATTATAAATTACATGAAAACCACAAACAAACGGCACTTTTATCCAATTTAATTGTGATGAAGAATGAAAATAGAATAGACAGAATGGCAAAAGGTGGTGCCTTCTTCTCAACATGACACGATAATGGGCCAAAATGAAAATGAACCATCTGCGATGCAAACACACTCGATTGGATGCCAGATGAAACTGGCATGCAATAAACATCACTGATCTAAAATATACTGTACTGTTAGGTGTCAAAGAAACATAGCGCAGAAACAATTTAATTCAGAATGTTGATTACCTTTTGTGACATCACAATAGCGCACTACACATCATTGGAATGAATTGTATTTCTTTTTTTTCGTATTTTACATTATCGCAAATTAATGGAAAAGAATAAACGTGATAATCATCGAAGGAGAGGAAGGAGGAAAGAATGGGGAAAACAGAGAGAGAGAGAGAGAGAGAGAGAGAGTAGAGAGTAAGATGAATGAAAAGCGGGAGAGTGGGAAAGAACTATCATCCGCGAGATAAGAACAAATAACAATAAATGTTTGTTTTCGATGAAATGCACGCCAATTAATAAGCCATGATTTATGATTGCTTGTTATTAAAGCATAAAAATTCAATTAAATACAATTGTAGCGTTTTTAAAATGAAATAAAGGTGCGTGATGGATTTTATAGAACCGTACAATTGGAATGGGTCAAATGTAACTTAATGAAATGATTGCTAGTTCACTACGGTCAATAGTTTTAAGAACATCGTTAACACCTAACACGCATGCACTTTGCACATTGCACATAACACGAATGTAGGTAATACCATGCATAAACATTAATCTATTTCGGTCTCTCTCTCTCCCTCTCTCTCTCCTTCTCTTTCTCTTTCTCTTTATTGCATGTTCGCTCTCTTTCGTTCTCTCTCTCGCGCTTGATCTTTTTTCACCATCATTCCACTGACAGAAACATCACCAAATGAAAAACTCGTGAATATGCCGAAGAGCTGAATAAAATGAATAAACAAACGAAACGCACACGAAAAACTATGCAAGAGAGAACAATGCATGCGATATTATCACGAAATACGTCGGCTTAACTGTACAAACAAAACAAAACAAATATTCATTTTCGTTGATTTGATATGAGCACAATATGCAGGGCACAAAATATGAAAATAAGTTCCGTTAAATGAACGCCGTTGTGTGTGTGTGTGTGTGTTTGCGTTCGTGAGAGCGATGATGTTTTAAAGACATGCATACCAAATGTAATAGATGAACGGAACCAAATAGAACGGAATGTAATCAAACGAACCGAATATCCAGCACCAATAAAATGAAAAGAGAAATAACATTGAAAACTGTACTGTTGTGTTAGGCTAGGTATTTTGAATCATTCTATTTCATTCTGGGCAAAAGGATTTGGAGTTCGTGCAAAAATGGTCATTGCAATGGATTGATCATGATTCAGTAAGTACATGGTCGCATTACATTTCTATGTATGAGATTGAGAGTAGAGTATGTTTCACTGATTTTGTATTGGATAAAGTAGAGTATGTTCACGAGCGCTCAACAAATATTGAAGAATATTTTTTATTTTAATGAATATAAAAATATTGTCAAAGGCAAGGTTAGAGAGTATTACAAGAACAACAATTTTTGTGAAGACACTTATTCATTTTTATTTGTTATTAAAGTGTAATTCAAAAAAAGGTACAAGTGAAACATACTCTACTTTACAGCTATATGAGTCGAGAAAAAAACATACTCTACTCTAAATCTCACCGATAGATTTGGTTATTTGCACTTTGTAAATTGAGTTTCACACAATTTTACATATTTTTCTGTTTATTTATGCTACCCCTTCCCCTCTCTCTCTCTCTCTCGCTCATTCTAGCTTCCCTTTCACTCTCAGCCTTTTTCCCGATTTCAAATCGTTTTCAAAATGCATATTTTCCACTGACTCCGGTTTCTGCTTGATTTTTCCAAATCGCTGTTTTTCCATTGTTCCAAAGCGAATTCTGTTCATGTGATTTGAGTGAAACATGGAAATTGTGAAATCCAACCGTTAAATGTATGAAACTGAATGCAAAACCGCAAAGAAGAGAGAAAAAAATGGTGACACAAATTGGTAGACTTGTTGTATGACATGTGCGGTCAGCTCACGTAGCATATTGTTACGCTAAGCGTTTGGAAAATCGGTTATTTTATTGAAATTTGCGCGATGCTTCAATACTGAAATGAGCATTGCTAACCGGTATTGAATGCTATTGACTGGTCTGAGGGTCTCCATTCAAACCAAGAGATAAATACTTTTGGGCGATACGATCACAAAATGAATAAATTGCATTGTTCTCGAGATGGAATTTGGATTGTGTCAAGGTCGTCAAATGCTCTAGCATCACACCATAATCTCACCATTTTATGATGTTAATCGATTTGTAGATCAAGGATGGTTGCGGTCACCTACGAGAATCTAAATTCTTTTCAATTACAAATGCCAACGCACACAGGTGAAAACAATTACATTTTGCACGTTTTACAATTTATGGCATCGATTTATGATGGCCAATGTGCCATCGTAAACAATGTCACACATTTCAATTGAACGAATACACAACATTTTCGAGACGAATTCGTGACAAAGCCCAAGTGACAAACATTCAGAGTGACATCAAAGCGACAGCTTTTCGTCCAATTGTTACAATGAATGACAAAAAAAAAAGAGAAGAAGAAGTGTGTGTGTTTTCTTTCTTCGTTAGAAAGAAATGTGATGTAAAGTGTAATAGCTGTTGAGTGTGTGTGTGCTACTTAAAAGCCATTTGTTTGGATAATTTCAACACTTTGTGAATCGCTTGCCCGGATTGCATAATGTTCAAGACGAAACGAAAGATGAAATACACACAAACGTAACAGGTACAGACGCGCTTTTGAAAAGGGCGCTCGCGCGCACACACAATGCACGAACGGAAAACCAATGTGCCATAACGACATTTCAAATTGCGAGAGAAAATGAAACAGACATACTTTCACTCATTTGTTAAATTCTTAATTATTCCGAAAATACGAACTTTGTTTCTCTTTCTTTCTTTCTTTCTTTCTTTCTTTCTTTCTCTCTCTCTCTCTCTCTCTCTCTCTCTCTCTCTCTCTCTCTGCCTCTCTACCTCTCTGCCTCTGGAGTCAAGCGCTCTATGATATATGAAAAGATGAAATAATAATTTTAAATACCAGCAATTGCGCGATCATTTGCACGACATCATTATCATTCAAATAAATAGAAAAATGCAACGCATTTTGTTTGCATTTCATGACTTTATGTCTTTATGTCTGGAATTTATACTCATTTTTTCTCTTCTTTTTATTTCATTCGGTTTTGTAAAGAAACGAACTTTTCATTTTTGGTTCATATCGACAATTCAATATATAGTGTCGTGTTGAAAATTACGCAAGCCACAAAAAATAAAAAACAAAAACAAAACAAAAATGTGAAATAATAAATGGAAAATGATGAAAACAACGGAATTCAGAGTAAATTCTCAAATTAATAAATGGCAAATTAATGTTACATCGTTGGAAATCATAAATTGATTTTGAAATGAAAGTTGAATTGCGGTTTTTATCAAAATTAAAGTACATTTTTTGTCAGAATTTAAAATCGAAAATCGCTTAAACATGATTGCGTTTTGTTCATGCAAGAATTGTACGAATTTACATTAAGCAATTCATTTTGATGGTAGTTTAAAACTTTCCTTTTAACTATGGCAATTCAAAGTTGCATTTTGATCATAGGTTCTGACACAGGCTTATCTTGACAACCTCTCCCTCCCCCCATTCCCCCTGTGGCGAGCTGGGACAATCCTTTGAAGAATGGACAATTATTTAAAATTGCTGGGATTTATGGCGAAAAAGTGAAAACTTTTCTTTTTGCTCTTCGAAAATCGGAGGACCCCCTATGAATGCTGACCCCCGTCTGACGCACCCCTCCTTGGATTGCTGGTGTAAAAAGCGGTGTGATTTTGAAGCATTTTAAAGTATGAGAAAGAATAACACTTTATTCAACATCATTTTGCTAAAACATTCAGATGAAATGAACGTCAGGATGTATGAAATCTAGAAAAAATAACAAACGATCTTCGAAGATCGACTGAATTCTTTAAATCAACTTGATGACATACAATAGTATAATTTATATTGCACGCACAATTGATTTACACACAGAATTGCGTGTATCATACTCGTTCTTGTGTATGGCGCACTCGACTTGTGTGCTGCTGCTGTTGTTGAAGAGGCGTCAACGCATGACCGCAAATTAAACCAAACACACACACACACACACACACACACACACACACACACAAACACTTCAGAATTATAACAAATATGTGTGGTGTTTTTGTTTATTTTGCGCTGAAAGTGTCTGCACGAGCCAGGCAAGTGAGTAGAGAAGACGTGAACACAAATCCGGTATGACATAAAATGAAGTCATCGCATATATTTATATAAATTTTTCATTGTGTGACCTTAACAATATGCAAAACCGCATGAAAATCGTACTTGCTTTTAAAATATTCTAAAACATTCGCTCTACCTGCTTGAATATAAAAACAACACAAACAAAAGCAAAAACAAAAAACGATCGAATCTGTTTAAAATGCCTCGTGAAGTGACTGCCTTCACCTTATGCATACTGTCTGTTCCATTACAAGTGTGGCTGTGGCTGTGGCTGTGCATTTGCATTTTGTGCGTCACACACAAAGTATGCAATCAATATAGGCGTTCTGTCGAATTATTGTATATTATCTACCTACACACCGGTTAAATTATCAAATTTGAACAGAAAAGAAAAGAAAAACAGCGATCAACACTCTCTCTATCATAGGCAATTACTTGAATGCATTCACCATATGAAAAATTAGCAATCAGCAGCATTGCACCAAATCTATTTCAACTCATTTAAATTTCAACTGAAAATTAACCCATCTAATCGAACGATTATTGTAATTGATTCGAATGTGCTCGGAATTAAGAAGGTCGTAATTATATATTACATCGTATTATATTGATACTACATTTATGATGTATTTGTTCATTAATGGTTTGGGGGATTGTCTTGTGCACTATGCAATTTTTTCTGTGCGTATTGCAACGAGGTCCCAATTTTCGAGATTTTTAAATGAATATTTTTTTTTTTACTTTTCGGACCTTTTTTTAAATTTTTTTCTTATCTCGTATCGTTTGTCTTTCTTTCTTTTTCTCTTCCTCACTCTCTTGCTCTCTCCTTATCTTCCTATTTCTTCCTATCAAAAACTCTTCTAATTTTCAAACAAATTTATCAATTGAAACAGTAATTCATTGTTAGATTCCATTGAAAAAGGCAAAATGAAGAATGCATTAAAATTGGTTACGAGTGCAAAAATATTCATAGCGATGCTCAAGCACATTCGAAGATTGTTAAAAAAAGCACGCTGCAAGAAATGGCTCTCTTGACAAAATTTTGCTTTTTTTTTCATCAACAAAAAGTACTATTCACGTGCATTGGTGCCTATTTTCAATTTCTATGAGTTTTTGTTTTGAATGTCTAACACGCCGTTTATTTGGTTAAATAAAAAATATTGTGGTCATTCTGGTTGGTAACCATGTTACAGCTCTGCTAAATGCCATATATTTCTATGGTTTTTGTTTGATGTGTTTGGGTTTCATTTGTGTTTAAAGTGCGAATTCACAATCGACGTCGATATCAAACACAGAAACATACAGACAAATCTTGCAGCGAACAAACGATGAAACAAACCCAAGAATATTGTTATTATTTATCTTCGTATGGCTATTTATTTGCATTGAGTAGCGAAAAACTTTTACTTTCAATTTGCATGTTCGGTTTTCCGGCGTGTAAGCGAATATGCTTTGTTGCTTGTTCGAATGGTGAGAGATTGTTATTGTTGGTGTTTTTTTCTCTCTCTGTTTCTCTATCCACTTTATTCGGCACGAATTGGAGATTAAACCGAAGTTGATGAATTTTTGCGTAGCTGGATCCATATCGAATGCGAAATTTATGTGATCTCAACTGCGTAACATTGTTTCGATTAAACAACTTGTTGTGCGTTAGAATGGGCATAAAAATGCCATATGATTAAATCACCTCAGAATTCAAACCAAATATGATTCATTGAGTCGTGTTTGCAAAAAAAAAACCCAAATCAAATTGAAATACTCGCCGATTGGTTTGCTTCAAAATGTGCGAAATTGCGATGTGCAATTTCAAATGTTAAACAGCATATTTATAGCGCTTACATAGTGACAGCCAAAATTGGGCGATATTCAATTTGATATTTTAAGCGGGAGCGTTTGTAGCGATTGTTTTAGCCGTTTTTTTTTTTCATCTCTCATGATCGAATTATATTGTTTTTTTTTTTTTTTTACTTTTTCATTTCCTTTCTATTGTGTATATCGTTTCGTCCAGTTGTTGTTTATGGTTTTCTCTCAACGTTCACATTCACATGTATATAGTTTTCTGTCTACATGCATCCATGATCCATACTTTCGTATGGGTGGAATATATGAGAGAAGTGAAAGACGAGATGAAATCGACACTATAACAATGGTTTCCATATTGTCATTCATTTACTGCATGCGATAATAAAAGCGATACGGCGCACAAAACTAACGATATATATTATGTTACACAGCAACGAATCGAAAGCGCATTCATGCCAAAGTGTTCGCGGAACGGTAGTGCAGTATTCAACACACTGAAACTCAATCACACACACACACATACACACACATAGATACACACACAAAGAGATAGAAAGATGGAATGGTTTTTATGAATTTTGCTTGAAACCAGAAATACATTGAATCAAATAAGTTGTATGCCAGTAATATTACTTGAACGATAGATGTACAAGATCCGTTTATGTATTCAAACGAAAAAAGAGACGAAAAACCGACAAAATGAGATGAAAAAAGAACGTTAAGAAGCGATGGATAACAATAAAATCGGACGGAAAAACGATTAAAAAAAATTAAAACAAAAAGAGATGGAATGATTGACAAAATATAATGCGAAAAATCATCTTCGAGCAGAAATGAGATGTAATTAACAAAACGAGATGAACTGAATTGTAATCAAAATTGCGTCGAATCAAGTTGGATCATAAACAATGATAACGAGTGCAAAACACCAATTTAGTAAAAAATAATACAAAATGAAGAGGATAATGTGTGAGAGAATAAACCGTTGAAAGCGAATCAATTGGTCTGTGCGTGTGCGTGTCTGATATACAAAAGATGGTGATCTTAGCAAATTCACAGTTGATCATCATATTAATTTCTGCACAAATGTCACTTGAAAACCGCAATTTCAAGATATTCCATAAAGATTTTAATCAGAAAAAAAATCACTTTTTTTCTTCCTAATGAATTGTCATTTTTATTGGCATTTCAATTTCAATAGGTTGCATTTCACATAATTTCAATTTCATATCGCACACATATTGGGTGCTCTCGCTTCTACGTCGATACATGAATAAACAGTTTCTACGTTCGATCGTCGTGAATCGATTGATTTCGTCATTTCAAATAATATTCTATTTTGGATTCGAACGATTCTCTTACGCAATATGATTGAATAAAATCTGGATATGCTTGTTGTTGACTCACCGTTTGTTACTGGTATACCGTAGTTCCGTTTTGTTAAGGCCAAGGAATTTTTTTTTTTAAGAAGCTAAATTGGTTCGGTTAGCAGTTCGCGTAAAACCAAATCTATTGTTTATTCTTTTTGCTCGTTGGTTTTGTCGATGCCGTTTTGTTTCTATTCTTCTCCTCGTTCGTTGTCTATCTTTATTCTCGCTGATTATTGTAATATTGTTCCATCCCATAAAATTTGGCGTTTTTTCTCTCTCTCTCTCTGGCTAGCTCTATTCCTTCTTCTTCTTTCAAGGTCTGCGTGTGTACTCTACACGCATTTGAATTCGAATCGCTGACATAAGAATCTCACAAATGATGTACAATTTGTTGTTTAATTAAATGTCGTTATTCTTGAATTCAACTCAATTTATTATTATGATTTTTGATGTTTTTTTTATCGAATCAAATCTGATGATTTATATTCATTTAGGAATAAAAAGAGAAAAACAATAACAACCCGAAAAACAATTTCGATATTTCAACAAAAGAATAAAACAAACAACAAATGACTTAAGATCACTGACTTCATTCAACGTTTGTTCATGTTCTGTTTAGTTGATTTTTTTTTCTTGTTCGTCTTCGTCTTCGTCTTCTTCTTCTTCTTCTTTGTCAAAAAAAAATGATAAAAACAAACAATGACGAAAAAATGGCTCAACTCAATTGAGTTATTATAATAAAAAGTCGAAAAACGAATCAAACCGAATTAAACGAAATATGAACAAAACGAAGAGAAAAAAACGAACTTTAAACAATGTGCTTGGTTCTTCTTTCCGTTTTAGCATTCAATTTACATTTGAATGTTAATCGAAAGAAACGAATTACTTGCTGCGAATCCACTGCGGATGCCGTCGTTTAAATGACAAAATTCGTGTGTATTTTTTTTTCTTCGTTCGTTTATTGACGCACATGCACTTTAAATATTTTATTCTTTACTTCGTTGGGATTTCTATCCTTCTCCCCTTCGTTCAGTTTCTGTTGTTGATTCGATTTTATTTTTACACACTTGAATTCTTCGAATAAATAACACTATTTTTGATCGTTTGCACTGCGTATTTGATTCACTTAATTCAAAGGATTCCTTACGATTGAGTGCTCCTTTCGTTTCCTTTGATCTTCTTCTCCTTCTTTCTTTCGTTTGTTTCGTTACATTTACAAAAGATGTTGGAATTTTGTTTTTTCCGCTACTTGTTTACCATCATTTGATTTCGACCGTGTGTCGTCTCAATTGTCAGCGAAACATAACAAAATAACGATCGTTCTGTTAAAAGTCTCACAGCAAACTGAAAAACGGTTTCAGGTAAAAATATCGAAGCAGCTTCAATACACTTCACATGTGTTCACATTGATCACATTTCGAACTCTTTCTCTCGCACCACAATTTCATCTCTATTTACTCTTTTTTTCGTTTGGCTTTGTTGGTGTTTGTATTAATGTGTTTGAACGAGTCGCGAATGAATTTTTATTACGCCAAGGCGTTGAAGACATGCACATTGAAGACGAAATGTTCATTGAAACGGTGTGGTGTGATGTGGTGCGCTGTGATGGTGTTGTTTTGTGTATGTATGTACGTTTGTCGGACAGGTACAATACACAGGTAACATTCGTTACGGCCGAACACTCATACATATCAAAATCATTAATGATCGCGCTTATGGCTTTGCACGTGTTAGTTTGCATGCGTTCGTGTGTGTGTTACGCGAACGATTCACTGCATTCTACTATGATTCGTGCATTTTGTAATAAATGTATTATATCATTTCGGCTTAACATGAATACCTTGAGTTTAAGTTGGAATTTGTTGTTGATCTTGAGTTAAGACAAATATGGTGGCGAATTGTACGTGATGGTCTGCGAGTGTACGCGATCATTTGAGACTATGTATGCTATGTTCGTTTGTATTTTATATTTTATGTGTACGAATGTGTGTTTGTATGTATGAACATTAATGGAATCGATGATTCTCGTCTCTTTAGTCTTTCCTTTCCGTTAATCGTTAATGCAAATGCGGTAAATAATTCAATTTTTTCTTCTTCTTCTTCGACTAATGCTATGAGAATCATATCGTCTTCTTCTTCTTCTTATTCTATATTTAATATCCAACGACATCATTCTCGGACAAAATATGACCATTACATGCAAAATACTTCTTTTCTTCGATTTAATTCGTTAATTCGATTGTTGTCTCTTCTTCTCCTCTCCTTCTTGTGTCTTTTCCTTCATTTGGCGTAAAATTAATTGAGCAAACACAAAACAGATAACGAAATTTCAACGAAAAAAAAAGTTCAATTCTCTCTAAACTGCTTGTTTTATACAAAAAAAAAAAAAAACGACGAAAAAACGTACGTAAAAAAACGATCGATATTTAGTTAGCAATGGATTTACTTTTGATCGCTTCGTTAAATGGAAAATGTGAATTAAA
Organism: Resseliella maxima; assembly: GCA_029041755.1. Classification (NCBI taxonomy): domain Eukaryota; kingdom Metazoa; phylum Arthropoda; class Insecta; order Diptera; family Cecidomyiidae; genus Resseliella; species Resseliella maxima. The sequence continues at coordinate 108,668 of JAQOWM010000907.1, forward strand.
GTTAAATTGAAAATTGGAAAATTGAAAGAAAGGGTGAAAATTTGGAAAAATGTCGATTAAATTTAAAAAATATTTTCTACAAAAGATCATTTTTTGCAGTTTTTGTATTTTTCAGTGATTTTTTCTTATCAAGAATTTCTCGATTTTCTTCAATTTTTTCTCATTTTCATATCTTCTATACATTTTAACCTCAGAATAATTCTATCAACTAATTCGTGAGATTTTTAACTGAAACGAGAAATCGAAAAATTTTTACAATTAAAATTCCAAAGTTAGTTTCAGTTGAACATTGAATTTCTTATTTATTCTAAGCTTCAAAACGATACAATATTCATTTCATAAAATTTAATTATCTCATTGATTTATTGTGTAGGAATTTGTTTTTGACGAATGACCATGGTCGTTGAACTGTTGAAATGTCCTTGGACCCTTAATATAAATATAATTCGTATTTCAAATTTGATTTTTGTTTACGCATTAAATTCGATTTCTCTTATTGAATATTTCGAATAGTATTTCAATGCATGCAACTAAGCGACAAGTCAATATAATCGTTTGGTAAGCAAGAAGCAATTTGTTCAACCATACGAGAAAATAATTACCTAATATCTATTTGTCATCCAGCCGATTAGCAAATCAATCTGTGTTCAATCTGTGCTCGCCAACATAAGCACGATTTTTCAAACACTTTCTGTTTGTGGATTTGGTTATATTTTTTTTTTCTCTCACTTCTTTCTCACTCTGTTTGCTTGCGATCTAATGCAAATAACAGATTTCTATTTTTAAAGTGTTTTGTGTTCTCTGGTGTTTATGCATTATGAAATGAAAAGTACGAAACACCAACGATGGAAATTAGTATTCTTCGTTAGAAATCCAAGTAGAAAATTCAATCATAACCGCATAATTAAACACAAAGTACATTCAAGCTGGTTGACATACTATGAATTTTTTGTTTTGCTATGTATGAAAACGTAGGAGATGTCATTTGATTTCAATATTTTAGTTCAAATATTTGCCATCATTTTCTATGCATTTCGATTTGTTTTTAATTTAAAATCAGCAAACGTTAACAAAACATCCGATATGACCAAAAATTCATTTGAATTGTGTAATATGAATGTTTTTTCTTCATTTTTTCTTGTGCAAATTAAAAAAATTAAATGCACAAAATCAGCATCACGGACTAGATTGGCGACAAAACTAAATATGGTATTTTTGCCATTTGAAACTAAAATCGCAAAAAACCGAAAGTGAAAATTAATCAATGAAGATGAATGATGATGGATTATTTGTTGCGATTTGAATTGTTCCAATCCAAAATTTTGAGAAATTCATTTTCCGACATTTGAATGCATTTGGCTTGAGTGAGACAAACATTTTGTTGCTTTAAATTTCCGATGAGTAACATATGCTTCTTGAGAGCAGTGATAAGATCGTTACGTTGTTTTTGATTGATTTTCAATTGATTCTCGTAGAATGTACGTTCATGTTGAAGCGACAACTGTAGATCTTTCTCCGAATTTTTGGCTGCACGAAAGTTTTTTCGCAAACACTCCAAATCGTCAAGACTCTTCGCAAGTCTCAATTCAAGCGAAGCGTTCACTTGATTGGCATTCTTGAGCTTCAATTTTAGTTCGTCGATCTCTTTTCGGTGCGACTGTTGAACCGATTCACTCTCCTACGAAAATATTTTCATTATTATTTCATATTTCAATGAGTTCAAGTGCATTTCAATTGATGAATCTATTTGTTCGATTTGATTTTTGGCAAAAGACAAAACCAAGATGAACTAACCTTCAACTTCACTGCAACATTCATGTCGTTTTGTTGTAATTTTTGGATTTGTGCATTTAAGGCGTTTATTGTATTGTTGGCCTGACAACGTGCCATCTCCGTTTTCTTTTGTGCTTCAATTGCCTTCGACAAATTATCCAAATTTTTTGCATTCTCCTGATGACTAAGATCAAGCTCTTGTTGCAGTATTGTCACTTTGGCTTTGAGAAATCTGGAAAGAAAATGTAAATTTTCCGCATTGGAAACATGCAAGAAATCAATCAAATTTTACAGAATAAATGTTCATTACTTGATAATTCCATCGGCGCTGCTATTTTTCCGAAATGCATTGGACGGAATGAGAGCTAATTGTGTTGAATTAGTCGTTGGTTTTGTGTCAATTGCCTTTTCAATTGATTCAATTAAGGCGTCAGAAAATTTGTTGCTGTTGTTGTTGTTGTTGTTGTTATTGATTTCATTGTTTTGATCGTCGGTCGTTCGCTTCGTTTCATCGCATATTTTGTTCGCATCAACATCATCATCGTTGTAATGGTTTCGATTAAAGGCGGTGTCCTTCGGATCAAGATCATTTTTTTCACACAATTTATCGGTGGAGTAGGTGGTGTTTGGAAGTGTCAGTCTTTTCACATCGCAGCTGTCATTTTTCAATTTATTAGCTACTTTTGTGCCATTTTTTACTTGATTTCCGACATCACTTCGATTCGATTGTTTAAATGTGTTGATTCTTTTCGTTTTATTGCTCAATTTTAAATGTATCGATTTCGGTGTTTTCAAATCAAATGACATTTTACTATTCAGCGATTCGTTCAATTTCATTAGTTCCTTTTCACGTTCTAAGAATGAATCTGACATTTTGAAACTTTTTGCAAAAAAAAAAAAAAACAAATCGAAACACAAATTTTGTGAAAAATAAAATTCAAAATGAATTCAGATTGTTGAATGGAGAATATTGAGGAGGAAAAAAGGTAAAAGGAAGACTAATGAGAACCCAATAGTTTGGAGCCTATTATTTGAACAGATGTTTCAAATAGAAACCATAGTCCTGTTGAGTACGTTTAATATAAACAATAAACATTTCGAATGTTCGCATTTAGAGTGCTTGGCAACGAATTGTTGTGCGATTTCTATGGCAATCATTGATCGAAACTCGGACAGATGTTTTTGCTCTGAATTTATGTTAAACAACTCTATTCGTTTTTCTTTTTTTTTTATTTCAAAAACATGAATTCCATTCGACTTGATACAAATTCAAATAGCAAATCAAATGTAATGTTTTTAAATATAATTAAATTATGATTGAATTTATGTTAATTACCATTGTTAAAATAAAACTAGTGAGTATTTGAGTGACTTTTGTATTTTGTTGGAATTCCATTCGTTTTCAATCACTTACAATCAAACGATTTTTTTGCGACATTTGGCCTGGTTTTCTGATTGAAAACTCAGTTGATATTTATCTAAAAATGGTTAAAAGTAAGTGAAATCGGTTAAAATCGACTGAGAATTCACTCATTTTGTCTTAAATTAACCGATTGACAGTAACCGATCATTATATTTCCATAAGGAAAGTCAAAACAGAATCGATCGCAAAAAAACAAGAAATAAATATTATGGAAAAAAAAATGAATTCAAAACCATTGGCTAAAAGGTTATTTAGCGGGAGAGAAAGAAACATTGCGAGGAGAGTTTATTGTGAAAATTGTTTTGTCAGGAATAGTAGAACACATACAATTTATAGAAGAAAACTTATTAAAAACAACATTTCTTTGTCATTTAATTTGTACAATTTGAACAACAAACATTAACAGAATGGAAATACAAATAGTCTCATTTATAGATTGGAATTCGTAATAAAAATATAAATTTTTTTTTTAATAAATGATTGTATAACGTTCAGAGCCATCTTGGCTTTTAAAATGTGCCTTTTCAGCTGCTTTTGCAGAACCAACTTCCATGAAAACACCTGAAACAGTTTTCACCTTGGACTTTTTAGAAATTTTTTTTGTATTTAGGAGAAGATGTTCAGCAATTCCACGTTTACGATGACCATCAATTGTCACTAATGCTTCTACCTCTAAATACAAAGGTAGTTCCTCATCATCCGGATCCTACAAAATGAAAATTTAAATAAAAAATATTGATTAGAATCGGGCATTTTTTTTCCACCATTTTTTTTCCACCATTTTTTTTATTGAAATTTTTCCATTGTCTTTTGAACAATTTTTTTGTTTTGTCTAACATTGTGCGAAACATTCGAAAAATTTATACGTTTCACATCTCTTTAAGTAAGAGTGCGAGAGTAAGAAAGAAAAAGAGAGAGAATAGAGTTTTGTTTTTATCAAAATAATCAACTTACTTCAATTCGATCAATAGCAGCTACGCCAACAAATTTATTAGAACCTTTTTCAAAGCATCCAAGTGATAATTTTTTCCGAAATAAACTATTCCAATCTGTTTAAAAAATTGCCTCGTTCAATGAATCCACATCATGATATCGATTAATTAAGCTATAAAAATTTTATGTGTTTAAGCATGCGTACCTTTTTCTCCGAGAAATTCGACATTATTTTTCACCATTGTTTCAGCATCTTTAAACAACGATGTGGGTAAATCATCTATATAATATTCACCTCTATTGTTTTTTCCTTTAAATTTTTCATACGGAGCTGCTTTGGTAATTCCAAATATAAAAAATACTCCAATGATTAATTGGACAAAAAACTTTGCATTTAACATTTTCGCGTACAATAATTTGAAAATTACTTGATTCAACGAAATATAAAAACTGACTGAATAACTATTATTTGCTTAAATTTGAAAAAGATCGCGTTTGACATAATTTATAATTTAAGAAATTTGTTGATTCTATAAACCAAATATTGTGGCAAATAAACACATGCAGAGAACTTGAATTCAAGGAATCTTCTATTAAATGGAATCCAATTGCTTTCATATTCAACTAAGAATATTGTTCAATTATATAATTTTTTATAATTATAAACATTATATAATTTTTGCCAAATTTTAATTTATTATTAATTTATTTATCATGACAATTGTATCATGAAATTTTGCACGTGTTCCTTCTGAATTCGGAATAGAATAATTAAACTGTTTGCACAAATACTGGCTGGCTAAATAATTTTCTATTTTGCAACATTTGACAAAAAAGTACTTTTTCAACGAATAGTAAGTTTTTTTTTTGCAGAGAAACATTAATAAATTCGTCAGTTTGTTTTCTTTTTCATATAATTTTTCTTGTTTCTCAATCATTTAACAAATCCAATGAGTTAACTAAGGCTCAGTTAATAACTATGCCATTGTCCGAATACAGTTGAACATTATTGAATTGGAATCGAGAAGAAGATCTTTCAGTTTTTCGAAATGATATCAAAACGACGGTCAATATTCTGCATATGATTCACAAGCAAGGAATGATAGTTGCCAAGGAGACGGAAAACCATTGCAAGTATTTCATTACTATTCAAATACGACATAAATTTTTAGCATTGTATCATTTGGCATCAGTTTTAAAAGAGCTAGATCTTCAATATACACTGGAATTGTAAATAAGAACGATTGGATTAAATTACACGCTTTGGCATGATTCAGCTGCGTTAATATCGCATAGATCGAAAAGTGTTAAACATAAAAGTGACTTACACGAATGCACTTGACAATGTCACCGATACAACCATTAATAAAAATAACTTTTGCAGATGGTTACATAAGCTTAAGATGATAATATTTTTCTTTCGGACAAAATTCCCTCTTTTCATTTTCATCATTTTCATCATTTTCTTCATTTTATTTATTTGACAGTTTGCGTTCTTTCTTTATTTAAAACAATTTTCATTTGACACCTATTTAATACGTTTTAAAGTAATCTTGAATTCTGTGACTCACATAGTTTTATGTCTAAATACATCTCATTGAAGCGCTAAGGTAGAGTTTCATAGGTAATATGCAATTAACTCCTAAAAGCATGCAAATGTTTGCCGATGAATGAAAAGTATTTGAGAAGAGAAATCAGGCGAAAACACAAATATAACTTATGATGATGTAAATTTTGAATAGATTATTATTATAATTGTTATTATTTTATTGACACCGCCAAATACTGGCTGAAAAATATATACAATAGGTTTACATATTAGTTTTAGTTTGTTTGTTGCATAGGTTTAATTGTTGAATGATGAATTAGTTGTTGGAGAGACAATTTTGTTATGTTAGAAATGAATAGATTGTGATTTCATGATCAAATAGGTAATTGACAAGATAAATAAATAAAAGAATAAAAGAATAAAAATTATAGGTGATAAAAATTAAATAATTGTCTTTTGAAATCATATTGTGGAAGGGTGGGATCCATTTAGAGAGAAGTCAAATTAAATATGTGACAAGCCAGATTAAAAGGTTGAAGATATGAGTAGTCTTGTTTATATGACTTTATTTTTACAAATTCAGGATTTCGTAGGCATCTAAACATTTCAAGATTTAAACAAATTTGTTTAAATTGATTAATGATTTAATGATTCGCAAAGCATGATGCGAACACTTGGAAATTTAATTCAATTTAAGAAAAATGCCAATCAATACGAATGAAAAATGCATTTCAATCAGTGCTTATATTGGGGATAGATACGTATCCGAGATATTTCGCTCGTATCGGATATTTAACGTTGCGTTACTTCTCCTTCTACACGAAATGTATGGCACACAGCGAGGCCCACTCATACTATTATTTAATTTTTGCAATTAATTATTTTATTAATTAAATAATTTTTATAATCAAATTTTTTATCAATTTTTTTAATTAATTATTTGAAATAAAAATAATTAAAAAATTAAATAAATAAAAAATTAATTAATTAATTAATGAGAATTTCGTTGCTTTTTATCATAACAAAGACCAAATGTTAAATTGAAGAAGAAAAATTTCAAATTTAGTGTAAATTTTACTTTAAATATCGCAAGATAAAATCAAGATAAAGATAAAGAAAAAGAAATATGTATTCAAAGCCAAACAATTTACTCACTATTTGTATTTCAATTTTTTTTTTTCGGCTGTCTCGATAACATGTCTTTTCATTAGCAAAGTCTTCGAAACCAGGCATGGGCATCGAATGCCATTGACAGCATGTTTTTTTTTTCGAAAACATGGCGATGAAACGAGGTGCACGTAGTCCTTACTATGCATCCGGTTGTAAAGGTTGAGAGAATACACAAAAATATACGCATTTACAACAACAAAATCCTTGCAATCAATATAGTTCAAATGTTCCCTACGACAACACTGTATCTATGCGAGAAAAAAATCCCACTAAAATCATTTGAATGAAAACATTCGTTTTCTACAGAGTTTGACAGTTCACAATGTCACGCTAATATAGTTTCTTGCAAATAGCTTGAATACTTGCTCTAATTTAAAGTGAAGACGAGTGATATTGATAATAAAAAATACAGTTGATAGTTTATTGACAAAGTGAGTTTAGGTGTCTACTGATTTCATTTGTATTTCACAATATTTTCTGTAGTTTTTAATTTTAATAGCGATGGCATAATTCCATTATTCAATTTATTTTCCAAATGTGAAAACAATTGATCAAAAATTGTTAGAAACTTTTGATTTAATCTGTCGATTATTGGCAAATAATAATTTTTGGTTTGTGTTTCAGGAGTCGAACTCATATTCAGACCTAAATAGATATCTATTAAGCAATGTAGACAAATTTTTGAATTCACGGGACTAGACTTTAAACGATCCCATAGATTTGACTCCTGAAACACAAAATTATTTAAAGCATAACTTGAATACGCGTAGTTGATTCGCACTTAAGACTGTCAGACGTGTATTTAATGTATACTTGTTTTTGACAGACGCGTATTTATTTTGAGTTGCATCGCTTTGGAGATTAATGGGACAAAATTCATAATGACAACAAAGAAATTGAGAAATTGAGAATTTGAGTAGACAATTGAATTAACATGAGCAACTTTTCTAATCTTCACTCACATGTCACATCTCGCATGTATATCAATGACAGAAAACAAAACTATTAACGCCATTTATGGATTGAAGATATTGAAAAAATATCAAAAATCAAAAACATGAACTTCATCGTATAATGACAGTTAATTGGGCTTCCAACTTTATACTACTGACAATGTAATTTTAGTATTGTTTACATTCTTTACATCTTTTGTTTTGTTGAATATAATTTGTTTGAAAAAATTACAAAATAAACGAGGAAATCATTATGTTTGAATTTAAGTTTATCTGTGATAATGGGCCTTTTTAGAACAACTGTTGACAGCTGTCAAATAGTACTAATTCAGTACTAAATTTGAAATATCCAACAGATGGTGCTGCTCTACTACACCGATTTGTATCGGCCTAAAGATACAATATTCGAGGAAAATTATTACTTCAAACTAATTATAAAGATTCAATAATTTAATTTACTCTTTTTATTAAAAAGGATTTTGGAAATGGAAAGATTTATAAAAAATATACACTTTTAGAAAGGGTAAAACGAAAACCGGGCCAAAAAACCCGAAATTCAGACCAAAATATCCAAAAAATGGGCCAAAATATCCCGAAAATAGGTCCAAAAACTTCACAAAATTCGGATCAAAATATCCGAAAAACGGACTAAAATGCCCAAAAATCAGGCTAGAAAACAGACCAAAAAATTCGAACAACAGAACTAAATTCCATATTTCGATCTTTAAAAAAAGAAAAATTAATAAATTATTTCCATTAGAAAACGTCTGTAGAATCATTTATTATTTTGTATTTATCTATTGAAGTAAAATTATTTGTTTCATCAGGTTGGGTCCACCTGCTCCTCAGGATTCACTTCTAGCCAATGACATCTATTATGGCTTATGATATTTCTGTTTCTAGGTAAACAACCATATAATTGTGGGTGAATGAATACACTTTACCAAGAAACAAAAAAGTCATAAGCCATAATAGATGTCATTGGCTGGAAGTGAATCCTGGAGAGCAGGTGGACCCGACATGGCCCAATGTGATTTAGAGATTGGGCACACACGGGGTTAACATGCCTGGCAAAATTTCTTTATTTTTTCGATTTTCCCACCGGATTAGTGAGAAAAATCGATTGAAAGTTTTGTTGAGGAACAAAAATCATTGATTCAATATATAAACTGTTGTACATGCACTTCAGAGGGCGCTGATGCAACTCTGAGGTAAAATATATGATTGTGTCTAAGGTGTGAAACGAAATGTTTTCATTTTATGAAGATTTCAATGATCCAGATCCCGAGAAAAATTAAGTGTGAATTTGTTTAACATAAGTCAAGGAGAATGCAATTTTTAAATAAATATAGAAAAATAGCTGAAAATGCTCCAAATATAAATAATTCCGTTTGTCTTCCATCACTTCAGTAACGGAAAATTATCATATATATGAAAGGCTCCGAGGGAAATTGTTACACAGAAAAGTTCCATGAAAAAATGTTCGGGCATTGCATGTTAGTAAGACAGTACTGCATTGTGAATAATGCACAATATGTAAATGTCAAATATTTACTGTCACATTGTATTTTTCTTTTTCTTCTAAATTAAATCTCAACCGATTAAGACGTAAGACTTTCAGTGTTTTATTTATTCAATGATAAAATCTGAAATCATCATTAATTAAAATTATACGACGTATAATTTATACGCATTATATTCGGATATATACGCACATTATTTCATGACATAAATTGAATTGAGAATTGTTTTCAAGGTGTTAAAAAACTATTAATTTTTATCATAATTTTAAATGTGATTTAAAAGTCATTTTTTTTTTCATTTAATTGTTAGTAGTTATCAGTGCTTATACTGAGGATCGATATGTATCCGAGATATTTTTCTCGTATCGGATATTTAACGCTGCGTTGCTTCTCCTTCTATTTACACCAAATGTATGGAACCCAGCAAGGCTCACACGTATATTTAAAATTACCACAGTTGCGTGCTGATTGAGTATTGTACAGTCATCTCATTCGCTTCTCCTCTTAGCTGCGTGCTCTTTCGTATCTCCTACAAATAGGCGCTCTTTCCGACTATAGAGCAGAGCTGCTATTTGCGTATGTATACATAAAAAATGAATCAATTTCCAATTGATTTTTCTTAGTTATCCGGTAGGAAAAACGCAAAAATAAAATAATTTTTGACTATAGTAAAAAAAATTTCAAGACCTATCAACTAGAGGTGTCAGTTACCCAGGCTGATCCATGGATTCCCAGGATTTGGCCTGCATTACAAGGCTTCCTATTTAGAATATCATATAAAAATATATATAAAATTATCTACACCAATTTTTCATGAAATTCCAAACAGGAAGCCTTGGAATGCAGGCCAAATCCTGGGAGTCCATGGATCAGCCTGGGTAACTGACACCTCTAGTTGATAGGTCTTGAAATTTTTTTTACTATAGTCAAAAATTAATTTATTTTTGCGTTTTTCCTACCGGATAACTAAGAAAAATCAATTGGAAATTGATTCATTTTTTATGTATACATACGCAAATAGCAGCTCTGCTCTATAGTCGGAAAGAGCGCCTATTTGTAGGAGATACGAAAGAGCACGCAGCTAAGAGGAGAGGCGAATGAGATGACTGGTATTGTAACTTATTAACTTAATAATTAAATTATTCCCATTAAATTCTTTAATTTTTTAATTATTAATTTTTGAATTAAATGATTTTCTCCAAATAATTAAAAAATATAAAAAGAATAATTTAATTATTAAGTTAATATGTTACAATACTCAATCAGCACGCAACTGTGGTGATTTTAAATTTACGTGTGCGCCTCGCTGTGTGCCATACATTTTGTGTAAATAGGAGGAGAAGCAACGCAGCGTTAAATATCCGATACGAGAAAAATATCTCGGATACGTATCGATCCTCAGTATAAGCACTGGTAGTTATTAATTTGATTTTTTTGTTTATATATTTATGTATATTTTTGATAATTAGTATACTAGTGTCGCCATCTAATGTGTATTTTTAAGATTTAGTACAGAAGTGTTGCCATCTTATGGATAATTTCAGTTTTGCAAATGTCAAGTCAGGTGTACTAAAATGGCCCAATTTGTCTTCAGTCATCACAGAGGCCACACCTCTAGTACAAATCAGTTTTTTTACCTCCCGAATGCTAACGACATCTTACCGTTTTTAATGAAAACTGAACCATCTGCAAATGTCGTACTAATTCCTAATAGAGATGCCGATAAAGATGTAAAGATATCGTTAGCATTCGGGAGGTAAGAAAACTAATTTGTACTACTAAAGTAGTTGACACATCTATTAGAGTATTCTATTGACTAGTACAAATTGTACTATAGGTGTGACAGAGGCTCTTTAAAAGAATGATTGTATTTATTAAATTCAATGCAGCAGCAGCAGCAACAACAACAACAACAACAAAAGCTATAACAACAACATAACAACAGAAAAATTGTCGAAATCATTTAACCGAATGAACCGAAATTCATTCTTTTAAATACTTGTTAAAATCATAAATAAAAATACCACAGGTGCTGCCATGTAGATGGCGTAACACACAATGCATTTTTTTTATTAATGCGACTTCGATTTCAAGATCAAAGCCATTGTACCATTGTTGTCATGAAAGGTGCCCAACAACACAAGCAGTTCCTTTTCACGTACATAATTCAGTTGGCATAATTCACGATTTCGATTCTAATCTTGCGGCAATAGTAGACCATTACTGCTGGTTTTATCACCTCCTTCTAGCTATGTGACAAAATTAAAATGCGACAATTTGAAAGACAAAAAATAATTCTGACGCATTTAACAATCAAATTGATTTATTGCATTGATATGCAAAAATTTTCACACGAGAATTTTGAGAGTAAAAACTGGTCCAAAAACTGTTCACAACTGATCCAAAGACGGTTTTCTAACAATTGGGACCAGTTTTTGGACCAGTTTTTTTCTCAAAATTCTTCTTTTTTCCTATTTATATACATATTTTCATCGAAATCCATTCCACGAACCCACCCTTTTTTATTTTATAATATGTCTTTTTTGGGGTCAGCTATCACTGTGTGAAATTATCTATATATAAGCACCCTCAGATTAGTAATTCTATACTGGGCATAAATGATCATGATAACTACATCAGAATTGTTTGGAGTTCCCGTATTGAGATGCGGTATTTCAAAAAACGTTTCCATCGCTTCCATCTCTTTCTGGACAAAAAGAAGAATGAAAACTAATACTTACAAACACTCAACTTATTATGCTATTGCTATAGGATTTGCTATTTAGTAGATCCTTTTTAATATGTGCTATTAGCATACTATTATTATCAGTCATCTTCTTGTTGCTGATAATGATGATGACTGATAGTTGATGATTGGTGTTTAATTTTTGATAATAATTGATGGTCGTATGCTAATAGTACATAATAAATAGGATCTAATTCTGATCCTATAGCAATAGCGAATCCTATAGCAATAGCGTAATGACTTCTTACAAATAAAACAATTTTTTAGTCGACAAATACAATATACTCGGAGACCTGGCCCTAGGCTCAATGATGTCAGAACCTATGAATATCATACGTTATATGCAACAAAATGTTTATGTAAAAAACATGGAGTGGTAACTCCATTGGGTATTTTCGGACCGAAAAATCTTAACCAGATTTTATAACGTAACTGATTGAATTTTTTTAAGTTTAATATTTTCTTTCTCATAATTTGAATAAAACATATAGATAAATGGCGTAAATGTGTTTTTAAATATTTGCAATTTCTGTTGCTACCAGTTTAGATTTAGTTAAAATTGTAATTTATTTTTAGCTTTTTCGATAGGTATTGTATTTGTGTAAATATGATAATTTCATTAAAAAACATCCATAGATTTGTTGCAAATATAAATAACATTTTTATTACATGAAACAAGTTGAACATTGGTCCATCAAGACCTCACTGTGACATAATTATTATTTTGTTCGAACAAATATTGGAAAAAAGACTCATGTCTTCTTGTGATAAATGCGGATTAGAGCTGCTCATGAACCGTTCATGTTCGAGAATGGTTTCACTTTTATGTTCATGTTCGTTCGGGTTCGGTTCAAGTTGTTCGGAAGAGAAAAAATAGTGTTCATGTTCGTTCGAGTTCAAGTTCAGTTTTTTTCATGATGTTCAAGTTCGGTTCATGTTCGTTCGAATATTGTTCAATTAACTGAATCAAAATGAACTGTTCAATTAACTGAACCGAATTGAACTGTTCAATATTACAAAAATTAAGTTTGAACATTATTGAAAAACAAATGTGTTAATTTATGAAAATATATTGATCGCATTTTGATATATCTTGCAAAGTGTAGTAGTTTTTTTTTAATTTGCCCTGAAATTTTTGGAACGAAAAAAAATTAATAATTAATAATTTTCAATCTATAAATGAATTAAATGATAATTTTCAATCTATAAATGAAGCAATGTTATAATTCGCTTTAGCAATGAAAAGACAAATATTATTCATCGTATTTGACTGCCTAATTATCGCTACAAGGAAATGCTGTATGAAACTGTCGCTAAGCTGATGGTATGCAGTTTGCAATTAAAATAATTTCTGACTGCAAACCATCGGCTTTCCCTTGTGAGATAGTCAAAAGAGATGAATGAGATTTATTGTTCCATTACTACAGTGAACATGAACACTCACACTTTCATTAAACGGAGTATTCGGCCTCACTTCAGCATTCAATCTCCTCTCTCTCTCTCTCTCTCTCTCTCTCTCTCTCATTTTGCGTTTCAACTTTCGACATTGTTTTCTTAACCCGATTTTTAATAAATAATATTGATAATTTTCAAATAAATAATTTTGAACAGTTCAATTCGAACTGAACCAATTTTTGTATTGAACAGTTCAATTCGGTTCAATTAATTGAACACGTTCGGAAACATTTTTCAGGTTCATGTTCGTTCAAGTTCGGTTCAAGTTGTTCAGAATTGAAAATGACCGTTTCATGATGTTCGTTCATGTTCGGTTAAAATTCGAACGAACTCGAACGAACACGAACACGAACAGTTCGGTTCAGTGGGCAGCTCTAATGCTGATGTTTGCTATTGCTTAAAGACATTTTTCTGCAGATTTGTTGGAAAATTTTGAAACATCAGAAACAGCTGTTTAGATCGAATAGTTGTCAATAGAGTAAGCAGAAAATAAATAAAATGAGGAAAAAAATCATTGGACGCTAGTAAAAATTCAATATTTCCAATCAAATAAATGATAGATGAATGATAAAATGCGTTCAACAATTTTAAAATAGATTTTTCGAAAGAGTATAAATAAGCAAAAACACATTTTGCGTCCAGCATATTATTTCTCATTTCCATATGAAATGCGCTCTTCAATTTTACTCGTTTTTATTGCACTTGTTGCACTCAATATAAGTCACGATGATTTTTTTTCCCTCGAAAATTTATATTAAATATTCTTTTAAATTAGATAAACTTTTTGCTTGCCAGCGATGGCACCATTACTGGTTGGATTAATAAAAATGCGCTCGGCTTTGTAAGTAATCAACATTACACCAATCTATAATTTGCTGACGAATTTTAATATATAAAACTGATAAAGACACACGTCCATATCAATTGAAATATAAAACTCAAAAATTAGATGGCACAGAAGTGATCAAAAATGATGTACTTAATCTGCCACCAGATGAGACGCCGGTAGGTTTTGATTCTTCATCACAGCCAAAGAAAAGCAAGATACAAAGACAAAATCCGACCACAGATCCATCAACACCGAAAAAAGGAAGCTCATCAAATGTTCCATCAGCACCAGCAAAGCCAAAAGCAAACAAACCAGGAACATCTAATCAACCGCCTACACCAAACAATCAAGAAACACCTAGCAAATCTTCAAAGGTTACAAATCCAGTGACACCACCAAAAGGAGGCTCATCAAAAAGACCAGAATCACCAGCAGCACCTTCAAAGCCAAAACAAAGCAAACCAGCAATTCCTAGCATACCAAAAACACCCAGCAAACTACCAAAACCCATTAAGAAAACAGGAAAAGGAAAATAAACAAGTTTAACTTTTTAAAGTGAGAATAAAATAGCAAAATCATTACAATTAGAAAATGTTGGCAAAATTTGAAAATAATAAAAATAAAGTTTCTGTATCTGTTGATTGAATAAATATCGATATTCGTATATAAATACCACCGTTGTGTTTGTGCTCTGTTGCATTTTTCGGAAGTCATTCTATATCCGTAAATATTCCGAAATTGTCTGGGCTCATGTTAACATAACTCTACATGTTTAGCTATATTTTGCACAAAATCCGATTGATTACTCTCCTGTTTACTCACTCTATCTAACTTTTTTCATCCTCTACCACCTGTCACTCTTTCTCTCTTTCTCCCTCTTCCCCCCCCCCCCTCCCCCTTCTTTCTCTTATACACTTTATATCTCATCATCTCGCTACTTCTGGCAGTATTGACTTGAAAAATCAATAAATGATATATTTGATGTTTCAAATAATTTATTCAAACTGTTCCATTTGGCTATTCAAATAAATCACGATTAATCGGTCTATTGGCTACTGTTAATTTCAACTGAAATGGGAAAATAGGAAATCATTCCTTTAAAAAGCGTCTTCATGCGACTACGAATATGAAATTTTTTACAGAATGTGAAATATGGAAATAATTGGATAAATTTGAACTTCAATAATTCATATAATTATTTCCATTCATAAAATAAGAATTGAAATGATTATTTGCACTTAAAATGAAATTTTATGTTTATGTTTTGACACAGAATATTAAATTGAAATTTAAAATATCGCATTTGGAGCGGTGACATCATCAAAGATTGTGTTTTTTTCAAAAATGTATTATTGGATTAATCCATTGTCCAAGTTTCATCCGATTACATTGCTGTTGAATTGGTGTTCCTTCTGGTGAGTCACCATGTCTCTCAACCAATTGTTTTATTTCTTCAATAATTTCATCGAGAAATTGTGTTCGATTTCCATTTGGAGATTTGCCGGCAATTAATCTCTCATTTCGTACATCAACAAATTCAAACTGTTTCGCTTCACGCGAACGAACTGATGGATAAATTTCAATGGGCTTACCATTGTGTGTGGGATTTCTGCAAATTCAAAAAAAAAAAAAAAATAAAATAGAAAAATACGATTTGAATTTTATCGAAAAAGAAATATCAAGACATGTTTAATAAAGATCTCATTTGAAATTACCCATATTTTACGAAATTGGAATAAATCATTTGCATAGTATTCATCGCATTTACAACTGAAATCGAATCACTGTCGTTACTATTGATTAGTCGTTCATATGTCTTATTCAAATAACGACGCCTACGAAAAGATACAACTTGTACCATTGACCATTTTTTTTCTCTTTTTTTTTTGTTTAATCAAAGTTATTGTTGTGGTTTTTTTTACCGAAATACATATTCACACTCTTCACCATGTCCAGCACCGTTATAATCTTCGTGACAATTCATTGATGTATACATTGAAAATCTAAAAGTTCAAATGGATTGATTTAAATGAATGAATATTAAATCAAATTGATGACTTTGAATGCAAACCGTTGATAAAATGTTTCTTTTTGCGATACTTTAACATGTTGTTCCATCCATTTTTCGATAAAATAAACATAATAAATATCAGATTCGAAGATGAGCCGCTGTCGGCCACATTCGGTAGAGTTTTTCGCTTTTTCAAAATAAAACTTTTGAATTCGTTTCAGAATATTGTCAAGATAGCGATGCTGCAACTAGATTGAAAATTTTATTTTCGTTTTTCAAATACTGCAAACAATTTTCTTTTGATTTTTTGTTGTAATTAGAACTCACACTATTGAAAAATGTGTATCCATAAATTGGAAAATCGATTTTGAAATCTTGAAAATAATTGTTCATGACTTGTTCACTTGAATAGTTTAATTCATCGGCGAATAACAATTGTTCCTAAAATGACAAACAACAAATCAAGATCAAAATGAAACCAACGGATTGAAATCATTCATTTGCAATATATTTAAACGAACGTATTCGGTGATGCTGTAGAATGCGGTTTTGTTTATTTTGGTGATTTTCAATTTATTCATTGGATCCATAAGGAGAAATGGGCGAATTGCATTTGGTTCTGAAAAAAAACAATGAAAATTGCAGCTTTAAATGAAACGTATAGAGGAAAAATGTCATACAGAAAAGTTCCGAAGAAAAATGAATAAAACAAGTGGCAAATGCAGTATTTTATACCGAAAATTCCAGATAAGTGACATATGAGTGTTTTCAACATTTTTCCACGGAACTTTTCTGTATGACATTTTTCCTCTACACCTTTGGCATTAAAAACGCATCTTTCAATGCAATGGGACTCTCTTTAAGCAGTCCCTCACGTTTCGAGACGTGCCGAAAATTGGCTATCAAATCCATTGCCCAAAGAAAAATTGTAAATAACTCACGTTCAACAATTGGAGTCCATGGAGTAATTCGGCCATGAATTGTTTCATCTGTGAATTTTACGATTACTTTGACATCTAGATTTTTTATAAAATTAATCAACTGTTCACGATTAGCACACATTTTGTGAGGAGCTGATGAAAAATCATCAACGAAAGAAAATCCAAAAATAATCTCATTAATCAAAAATCACTTAAATTTCATGCCTATAATATTTCAGTTACTTTGTGTGAAGAATCCTTTCATGTAGCCTCGTACTTTATTCGAAATTGATGAATAATATTTCGTGCAAAAAATCTCTAGTAAACATAAATGATTGCCAGTTTGATAATTATATATTCCATTTGGTGTTCCACTTAAAGAGAGTATTTGATTGAAATATTTGGATGATTCTTCGTTGATTAAATGAAAACCAGCTGATTTTGCGCCTTGAAATTCAAAAGAGAGTAAATAATAAATGAGTTTTTTCCATACATTTTCGAATAAATTCAATGACCATTGATTAATTTCAAAGTGCACAAACAGAATTTGCTCGTTTGTACCTGTGGAACTTCCGCCAATTGTGATTCGATTTTTGTCACCCCCGAAAAATTCGATATTCTCATAAATCCATTTGATGGCCATTTGTTGATCTTTCATTCCCATATTTCCCGAATATTCCGGGGTGCCCAATGACATGAAACCCAACAAACCAAGTCGATGGTTCACGGTGACAAGAATAACTTCATGTTCTATGAAAAAATCTGGACCAAATCCATTATCATCTCCACTTCCTGATGCAAAAAATCCACCGTGAATGTAAAAAAGCACGGCAAATTTTTCTGTCTTGTTAACGACTTAAAGAAACAAAAATAAATTCAAAAAAATAGATTATTGACAAGTTTATTACGGGTTTAATATCGTTTGAAATACGCAACCTCTTCGAAGTGAAGAGTTTAAGTTTTGTTGTCACCTGGAATAAAGATGTTCAAATACAAACAGTCTTCGCTCATTTCAGAATGTTCTTTGAATCTTTGCGCGCACATCTTTTCATAACGAAATGCATCAAGTAGTTTTGACCATCGTTCAATTGGTTCGGGTGCCTAAACAATTAATTTAAATTATTAGCATGATTTATAATCGCAAGTAATCACTGGATTTTTGTTTTTATTTCAATGAAAGTTCATACCTTGAATCTAAGCTCACCAATTGGTGGCTTTGCATACGGTATTCCTCGGAACGAATAAAATGGTTTTTTGTACCAAATTGTTTTTTGCATCAGACCTCGAATTAGACCGCTTTTGGAATCAATCGTTTTGTAATCTTCGCCATTTACCATTGCTCTGACAATTAAACACAAAACAAATACATTATGCCAAAACATTTTGAAATTAAAAAAAAAAAAACTCGCAAAATTCACATTTATTGAACACAAAATATCTTGAGTTCAAGGGTTTATTAGTAGAGCATCTGTTCCAAATGAAACTTTATTACGTAATACTCTTCTTTTCTATATTCAGTTTGGCAAAATTTGCTTGTGTCATTACTGAAATGATAAAAATTCCTCTTCTGCATCATAATGATTATAAAACGTGTTCTTGAATTATTTCATTTTAAATTGTATGTGTTGTGAATGTTGTAGTAAAATTATTCAAAAAAAATATTCATTGAACAAGTTTTATAATTTGATACATTTGTCCATGTTTAATAGTTATGTTTTATCTGAGTTACAACTTCTGTTCATACGATATTTAGTCATGTTTTTGTGCGATCTTACAATTTTAGAAACAGGATTTCGGAGAGATAAAGATAGAAAGAGAAGGGAAAGAGAGAGAAAGAGAGAGATAGAACCCAAGTGGCTCCAATACACGAAAAAATTCGTGTGCACAAGATTTGTACACGTTTTATCAAAATTATACGGAATAACGTAAACACGATTCCATATACGCACTGAATTGTCATTTTTTATTTATTTATTTAAATTAAATCCTTGTTTGAGTGAAAATTTCAAATCGTGTACGCGTTATTCCGTACAATTTTGCAAAAACGTGTACAAATCGTAGACCAGCTGTAGACTATTGGTTAGCGCGCCAGGCTTGCAAACATGTGGACGTGGGTTCAATTGTACTGGTATTCAAAATCTTTTCTTTTCATTGAACGCACTCATTGATAGAAGAATTGAATAGATAGTCGATATTTGAACCACACGAAGTGTCTCGGATAAGCACTTTAAAAATTGTTAGTCCAGTGTTGTGCATAACGAAGCAATTGATTAACGCACATCACTTTAATTAATCGCCTTAGCGCTTCGATTGTCGTTCATACTTCAATCCGCAAAAAGGTGTAGCTAATTATGGGCCAAACGTTCGATTGTGGTGCAGTTGTACCCTGCAAGCCTCTCACATACGCTTTCGAATATAATGTTCACTGGCTGATTAAAGATTAAACACACTGAAAAATTCGGTATACCATTTGGTCTATAAACTATGACTAATGCAATGTAATGTAATGTGTACAAATCGTGTGTACACGAATTTAATTGCGTATTCTTACTACTTGGAAAGAGGAATTATTTATTTTCTTTACCAAAGTCATAATTTTTTTTTTCTTTTTTTTTTTTTTGCCTTCATGGAAAATATTGAGTTTGATAATATATAATTATGATTATACTTAATATATATTCAATGGCTTTGGACTTGAAGTCACGACTATTGTTAAAAAAAATATGAAAAATCCACTGAATATACCGTTGTGTTGAAAAATGAACTGTGTAAGGTAATTGTTCAAGGGATGATTTTTTTTTTCGGGAACTTTCATTTTAAATGGAAAGCTCTGTATAGCCATTTATTTGATTAACGGCTCAAAAGTAAAAAGTTTTCAAGGGTTTTATCAAAGTTTCGAACTAATAATCAGTTCAAACTTTTGGCATACGATCTGTGAGATAGACCGAAAATATTTGAGTTCACTCAAATTCGACCGAACACGAGAAATTTCGGGTCGAGTCGGTTCGGTACTAGTCGGTTGGGTCAAAAAAATAATCGCCTCCGCGGTCTACTTCTATCTCTCGGTACATTCACTTCCGCATTCAAAATTAAGTTTGGTAAACGATACTCATTCATACGTTGTACATGCCCAAACCATCTTAATCTCGATCTTCTTGCTACCTCATCAACCGAATCCACATTCAGATCCTCACGCACTTTCTCATTTCTAATTCTATTCTCCCATTGGTCCCTACGCGACACTCCCGAAATCATACGCAAAACTTTCATATCAGCCACTTCTAAATCATGAATTAAATTGTTCGAATCGACCCAGCTCTCGCTACCATACGTGATAGTTGGTCTGAAGATTGACTCATGAATCATCAACTTCGTTTCTTTACTCAACTCTCGCTTTTTAAAAACATGTGACTTAAGTTACACATAAACAAACATGCTTGAATCATTGTGTGTGTATTGTAGTGATTCACTGACATATCGATTCGACTATTGCGCCTTGTTTGCACTTTTCGGCTATTTAAGCCTGCGCTTGTCGTATGCCCTCACAATGTAACCTGAGCTCTTATTTTGTACTTTACAATAAATCAAAGTATAACAAGTGTTAACCATCAACTGTATTTTTTATCAATATCACTCACGATCACAACAAAACCATCACAGTATTGCTATTCGAATACAATATAGATAGTTCTGTGTAAATTACAGCGAATGGCACCACTAGTAAGTTGCTGTCAAGTGTCAGAAAAAAAAAATACATTTTCAAAATAGAGCATGCGGTATCATTGGTTTTCCAAAGAAGATGCTATTTTCTATTTCAAGCTGTAATTTTCAAACATAATACCAAATCGCTATAGTGAAAAGAATAAACACAAATAATTCGATTGAGTTGAAACGAAAAATCAAATCTTTTTATTATTCATTTTTTTCCATTTTTTTCTTAAAATGAATCGAAATGTACATGGCAGAATAAAAAATTGAAATTGATAATAAAAAAAACTAGCTTGACATAGAATAAATTCCATGTAACAAAAAGTTTCCAAAAAGATCTTTGAAATGGTTGATGATGTTATTTCATTGTTATTGAATGTGATCGTGGCTTAGAATAAAACCCATGTAGCCGTTTTTTCACGTTTTTCCTTAAATTCCTTTTCAGTGCAGAGTTTCAATATGGGCACTTGAAGTTTATCAGAATGCGAACAATACCAATTACCATCTCGTTTTTCGAAAACTTTTTTGGCACATTTTGGGAATTGTTCCATTGCATAAAACGGATATTGAATATGCGGCGCTATATTTGGAATAACTGTTTGCATATTTTGAACTAATGTGCCATTGGTAATTTCATTCATGCAAATTTTTATATTTTTATTTAATTCTCTTATGTGCTTATTCGAAACGGATTTTTTCATTCGAAATTCTTTATCTATAGCTGCCAATGCATCATAAATTTTAGCTGATGCCGAAATTAAATTCGTTGGATCAATTAATTGAGTTCTTTTTTTTACTGTCATTCCTCCAACTCTATTGGCATAATCAAATGCGCTGCATCTGATATAATTATAAAATAAATAGAGTCTATTCTCAAATGGACTTTTTGGAATTAATGTTTCGGTTTTCATGTATTTTGACCAAAATGAATAATAATCAAAGATTTCTTTGGAAATTCTAAATTGATTATTAAAATTATAAATTGTAACAAAGGTAACGATATCATAAATTTGGATGTGAGTATTATTATCGATGCCTTTTATATTCTGTTTGGCAAGCTCTTCAGTATAACTTAATATATCTTTGTCAAAGCTTAAAAGTTGCTGATTTAATTTCAAGAAAATTTGCTTATAACCACCGATGATACTTATCAACTGATACAGCACTCGATTCCATCCTCTATTTGCTTTTAGATCTTCCTTTTCCAAATCAAGATATTTCTCCCTTTGCGATTGCAATGTTTCTATAATATTTGTACATTCGAAATATCTTATTGGCTTCGCTGCCGGTAATGGGGCAAGTTTTTTCGCATCAATCTAACATTAGAAATGAAATTATAAATAGAATCAAATTATTATGAGAATTAACTATGGAATTGTTAATATTGCACATTAAATATATTGAAAATGTACATGTTTTCAAACATATTCCCAGTGAAATGAATGAAAATCACCAGAAAACTTTGATTTCAATCTTTGTTTCTCACAGGATAATGTAAAAAATTCATAATCGAAATTTAAAATTATCCGCGAATATATACATACCAATCCAAATATGGCGATGCCAGAAATAAACAGTGTTCGAATAAGAAAATTCATTTTTGTAACGTTTTTCTTGAAAACGGGAAATCATTAAAATAATCAAACTTGTTTGAAATAATAGCAGTTAGTGTGACTGTGTATTGTACAGACGGCCATTTATAATGGAACCAGTATTGTTTTTTACGTTTTAAATTGTATTTACATTCCTTTCTTCAAAAACAAAATTAAGGAAACATCTCAATTGAGAAATGTCATTACAATTCAGAATGCGAAAATAATAAAATGTTTTCAAACAAAAGTATATGTCATGATGATGTTTTGTTCCGTACTTCTTCTTATCGAGATAGCTCTATCATGTTATGTTATGTTATGTCATGTACATTGTTATTAATGCATTGTACGACATTCTCGTAAATGGCTCATCTTTTGATCGAACTTATTTCTCGATAATTCCGGCAAATCTGAAATCAACAATAACAAACATTTAAAAACCATTAATGCTCTTCTTGTGAAGGTCATCCCAATCCTCTAACAATCGAGAGCCAGGGCTTGACTTTCGCTATTTCCGTCATACTCTTTTTTATTTAAATCATTCTTACCATTTGCAATAGTTAGACGATTATTTTGTATGTATCGATACGTTTTGGAAATAGAGCCTTCAATAGCTTATCTTTACCTTTCTTCTCATTCCATTCAGTATTCGGAATTATCTTTGGCAAAAGACAATCATTCGCACATGTCCAAACCATGTCAGTCTTGACCTTTTTACTGCTTCAGATATCCTACAGTCGTGATAACAATGAATTGCGTAGATCGGACAACGGAAAACATACAACAGGTATACATTTCAATACTGTAAAACTGCTAAACTCATGACATGTGGTTTCTAAAGAACTCTAACTACCATTGGTTGACTAAATTTCGTATGCGATCTACTTTACTTGAAGAGCATTCAATGAGGTTTGATTTTCTATTCATGGGAATGGTCATGTAAAGTCCTCGCGGTCTAATGAAAACAAAAAAAAATACGTTTTTGTATTTTTAATAAATTGTGAAACGTGTTTTTCTCATTTGTCGAAATATATTTACACTTGTGGAATTTTGTTATTGTAATTTGTTATGAAATATTCAAATATAATAACCGCTTAATATATTTTATCAGTGATATTATTTCTTAAATGTTATGTTGACGTAAGTTGTTATTGGCGAATGACAAAAAAATTGTTTTTGACTTTTATGGAGTACTTCATAGTTGATTTCATCATTGTTTTTTAGATGAAAACAGAACAAGGGTTTCATAACACAATTGCGTTAATAGTATTAGTGAGAATATGATTCATATTTTGATACAGTGCCTGCTTCATTAAACATTTAATTTGAAAAATTATAATTATATGATTTTTAAATAAAAAGCATTATCATTTATTAATAATTGAGGAATTTAATAACTAACGGCTGAATTTGAGTTTTTTCATATCTATTTTGCTATTAAGTAATCGAAATGAAGTAAAAACTTTCACAAATATTTACATTTGCGACACAAACGAATATTTTAATAATTGTGTCTTTGAAAATCGGCATTTTAATGTGAAATGTGAAAACAAATAATGTTCGTTCGACTTATATAAATGTTTTTACGGTGTAACAAGCAATAATAGTACAGACACGATTTTTATTTCAATATAAACAGGTTTCAAAGTTTTCTATTTCCAAGTGGTTTAAGTTGTTTAACAACAATTTAATAAAAACAATGAAGCTTATTGTCCGAACATTCCTGATTTTTGGAATTGGGATCCTAGGAATGGTAAGTATCAAACACATGGACATTCAAACAAAAGATTCTAAAGAGTTTTATTTGCTAATTTGTGAACATAGGAAGTTTCTTTTAAATTCTATTGATTTCCATCGATTTTAATTCAAAATAACAAAAATAACAAAAATATACAGTAATTACGTTGAAATTCACTTTAAAAGTTTATTAAATTTTCTTTTTTTTTTTATAAATATTCCGTTTTTATTAGATTCACGCCGAAAATCTTCCACCAAAAGTGGCCGTAAAGTATTATGAGTGCACGGATATCCTAAGAGTGTTAAATGATCAAGCTGCAAAGTTTACACAATTGGAAAAGTATCACAATAAACATCCAAAGGGATGGGAAAGAGTATTGGAACAATTGATAAAATTAATAAAAGAATATACAAAAGTCTTCACAAAATTAAACGAGCCCATCTTAAGCTTTGATAAAGAAGTATTAAAATATACGGCAGCACTTGTCAAAAAGGGTGTTCTCGATGCAACAATTCAGAAAAAATTGGATGAAATCATGAAATTTATTGTAAACTATAATTTTAACACGCTTCATTATGTATCGCCAAAAGTGTTTGACTATTATTCATTTTGGTCGGGATACATTACAAATGAAACATTAACGGGCAAATTCAAAGAAAGACTTTATAAATTTTACAATTTTGTACGATTCAGTGGTTATGATTATGCGGAAAGATTTAATGGAGAAATGACAATTGATCATAAAACAAAAAAAATCGATCCAAAGAATTTGGTCGATGCCTCCGATAAAATTTATAACACATTGCTATCAATAAGCAAAGAAATTAAAGCAGGAACAACCATTTCGCCGGATTTGATAACTGAATTAAATGCCAATATAGACATTTGTACAGTTGAAATTAAAAAGGGAACTTTGAAAATTAATATGAAAGAGTATAGACCGAAAATAAATGAGTATATTAAATGCGCATTTTATGCAATGAAAGATTTTCCACTTGTTGCCGAAACGATTTATGCAAATAGACAATCATCTTGGTATTGTTCAAAAACTGATTCGATTGGTGTTAGTTTATTAAAACTTTGTACCGACAAGGAACTCAATGACAAAACCACAAAATGGGTATTGTTTTAATCACATTCCATAGCAGCCACTGTAACCAAATGAAGACGACTATGAAACATTATTAACATTTCTGAAAATGTTTTTTAGATCAATTTTACTAGATAAATCATGTAAGATTTTGTTTCGCTCTAAAGGAAAATATAACGAAAAATTCAATAAAAAATCGTTCAATACACTTGGTTTGTTTTATTTCATTATAATAATTATTTACCAGGCCAGGGCTAAGATGGTTAAGCACGTGCACGTTGCATGTATATTTCGAACGTTTTTTAAAATCGATTGTGTCTTATAATAAATGGTTGAAAATGTCCAAAATACGTCATAAACTAATTAAAACAAAACAATCACGAACGGTTTTTTGAAACGGTTTGTTAATAATATTTGGCTATGCTTAAATTCAGCCGCAGCTTATGTAAACATATTGCAATTTTTTATAATATTAAAGAAGGAATTGGCAAAGCTGAAAAAAATGACAATGTGCACCTCCATTCATATTTCTGATTTTTTCAATTGAGACTTGAGGCTTGAAATTTGACGTGTCTCCAAACAATATTGTTTTATTTATTATTTTTTTAATTCTTTTTTGTGTTTGATTTTCATAAAGGCGTTAAAAATTAATTTCAATTATATTTTACACATAAAAAAAGAATATTTCATTTATTTTTTTAAATTTTTATTATTATTTATTCGTTTTTACTCTACTGAGTTTTCGCATGAACCTTTTGTCATAAATAAAGTAAATTCAAGTCCATGCCTCAAATGGGAATGCCAAGTAAAATGCTATGTCAAGCTGTTAGTCTATTCTTTCTTCTGATACTTGATTTGGTATCCTCCAACCAGTTAATAAAACAACATTTCTCGTTCTTTTAATATGAATTTTTCTAGGTTTTCGTACAAGAAATATCTTATCAGGTATAAAACTTCTTGGAAAACCCATCCCTTCACACCCACCTCGCCCCCCTCATCCTTTTTTTTTCTAATTCATCAATGAATAACGTTTGTGTCACCAAAGTGATTCTACTTGATGGTGAGATTGTTTTTTAACATTCAATTTACAGGAGAGAAATACTTTGCCTTACGTAATATAACGAAAAACCAATGTTCATTCCTTGGTAAGTCGGTGATTTTGAGAATAAAAGAGAAGCTCAGACACTCAATGCAAAGATTTCGACTTTTAGTCAATAATTCAAAACAAAACAAAGGGAAATACTAAAATGAAATTTTTTTTTGTCGAAGACTATGGTGATTTTGGCCAGGTTTTTGAAGTCCTTTCATTTGATATATAACATGGTGGGTCATACTCATCGATGATCAGAAATTGGGAACTTATTGTATATAGTGGTGACGCAAAGTAAAGTGGTGTAGAGCTTCACTTGCAGAACTACCGTTCTCCATGATATTAGTTTATTCACGTTTCACGTTTTAAATGAAACATTTTCGTTTATTTTTTCTAAATATCTAGAGAAATTCTATTGAAGCAGAGACCAAGCATAATGAGCGATATGCAGATGGCAATTTTCCAAAAATGGTTCAAACGATTTCGATTGATTTGAGAAAAGTCAGATGTGGTGATCGAATTAAAAAACATTTGACGGTTTAATTTTATTTTACTCAATATTTAATAATTTGTCACCGGCACATTTATACGTATTCGATTTTTCAGAAATTCTCATATCACCCAAGTTAAAGAAAAACGCACTCAAAGAGCACACACGGGGGTTCCGATCAAAAATCCAATGTGGTATCCCGAAGTTCATTCTATCTAGTATAATCTTGCCTTAAAAATTTTCGAAAAAGCCTAGCAATTTCGATTAATTTTTCTCAATCGGGATCGTAGAGTACTCACAAAAAAAATTGGTATTTATGTTCGTAAAAATCGGAATGAAAACACAGCGGAATGAAAAATCGGTACTAGTATTCCGATTTTCCGGATTAAATTAATTTTGTATGATAAAAATTCAAAAAATGAATTTTATCAAGATGAGACTTCAGAAAAAAATCGTTTTGTTTTGAAATTTCGTCGATACAGTTGATAGTTCACACAAACCATTGATCTCAATCGAGTTCTCTCTTTTCAACACATTCACTGTTCGAGCATTGCTGTATTTATTTCATTTGTCGATTAGCATGCAACACAAACAAAAGAATGTAACAATAAGCCGTCCGCATATCTTTAGAACAGAGAGAACACACGCAGCATCGCTCAAACAGCGAGTATGTTGGAAAGAGAGAACTCGATTGAAATCAATGGTTTGTGTGAACTGTCAACTGTGTCGACGAACTTTCAAAACAAAACGATTTTTTTCTGAAGTCTCATCTTGATAAAATGCATTTTTTGAATTTTTATCATACAAAATTAATTTAATCCGGAAAATCGGAATACTAGTACCGATTTTTCATTCCGCTGTGTTTTCATTCCGATTTTTCGGAACATAAATACCGATTTTTTTTGTGAGTATCAGAGGGAGAGTCAAGGGAAAAAAAAGAGAAAAAGAGAAAGAGAAATAAAAAATCGTCATTTTCAATCGCTTTATTGTTTCAATTTAAAAACTGTGCGCATGCAATTAATATTATAACTTATAATTTATAAGAAATGCCATTCAAAATTAATCACTTATTCGAGATTTTATCATCCATATAGCGTTATCCCTTATATATGACCTTGATTACCATTTACCACTTTTCATCTCATTGCATTGTTGTTGAATGAGAGTGCCTTTTGGTTCAATGCCATGCTTTTTTACTAACAATCTCACCTTTTCAACAATTTTATCGAGAAATAGTGTTCGATTTCCATTTGGGGCTTTGCCCGGAAATAAACCGTCATTTCTTACATCGACAAAATCAAATTGATTCGCTTTATTTGACCGAAGTGTTGGATAGTTCTGAATGGGGTTACCATTGTGTGTGGGTTTTCTGAAGAAATAAAAAAAATTTTGTGAAATAAACCAAAGAAATTGTTAAGCTAAACAAATACACATGAAAATTGCTGTAGTTTTACCCATATTTAACAAAATTGGAAAATATCGTTTGTATAGTATTCATCGCATTGAAAATAGCTAAATCCTCTTTGTTCTTATTTTTGCCATTTATAATTTTTTTATAATCGTCATTTAAATGGCGACGTCTACAAAATAAATTTGTATAAATCATACATTTCAACGCAATTTTCGATGAGAAAAATGATGCTACTCACCGAAAAATGTATTCTGTTTCATCTCCATGGCCAGCCGAATTATAATTTTGATGATGATTCAATGTTGTATAAATTGAAAATCTAAAAAATCAGAAGAAAAGAAACTGTAAAATTGAGAATTTAGAGCATTTTTTGTTTCAATTTTAAAGCAAAATATACCGTTGATAAAATGTTTCTTTCAGCGAAACTTTAACATGTTGTTCTAGCCATTTTTCAATAAAATAAACATAATAAACATCTGATTCAAGGACGAGCCGTTGTTTAACACATAATTTATCATCGTTTATGATTTCATTGCCGAAGTAAAACTTTTCTATTTGATTCAGTATAATGTTGAGATGTGGATACTAGAATTGTATTATCCAAAATGTTGATTGATTTTTTCTTATGGACATTTTCAAATCAACATTTAATTTATCTTTATCTTACAAATTCAACAAATGTGTATCCGTAAATGGGCAAATCGACTTGGAAATTATTGAAATAATCATCCATAATTAATGGATCGGAATAGTCTATTCCATCAGCAAAAAGCAATTGTTCCTAAAATGATAGAGAAATAGAAGAAGATCAATTAAAATAATGAAAATATCGATTTTTATCAAAATAATCGAATGTACGTATTCGGTGATGCTGTAGAATGCTGTTTTGTTAATTTTGGTTTTTTTCAGTTTAGTCATTGGATCCTCGAGAAGAAATGGACGAATTGCATTTGAATCTAAAGAATAAAATGATTGAAATTAAAGGATTCCCATTTAAGGGCAATGATGAAAACCAAAAAAAAGCGATTAGATTGAATTATAAATAAGAATACATCAAACCAAAGAAACCATTGAAAAACGGACTTACTTTCAATAATTGGAGTCCATGGCGTAACCATACTTTGAATAGTTTCTTCAGTAAATTTGATAATTTGATCGATATCAAGATTTTTCATAAAAACCAATAGTCCCTCATCACTGGTGCATAAGTTGGACGTACCTTCGAAAATTACAATATGTAAATCAATAGCAAGCATCACCAAAAATGTGAATAAAAAAAACAATAAATAAATAAATCAATTTCAAATGTTCAACAAACACTTACTATTGGTCGATTTTGTATTTTTTGAAAAAATGTTCCCGACATAGTTCAATATTTTGCCTGAAATTGATGAATGATACTTGTCGCAAAAAATCTTCAGCAAACAACGATGATCTCCCGTTTGATAATTATATATTCCATTTGGTGTTCCACTTAAAGAGAGTATTTGTGTGAAATATTTGGATGATTCTTCGTTGATTAAATGAAAACCAGCTGATTTTGCGCCTTGAAATTCAAAAGAGAGTAAATAATAAATGATTTTTTTCCATTTTACTTTTCCGCACAAAACATGTTGTGCGTAAAAGTATTGTAATCTGTCAAAAAATTAAGGGCACCCAAAAAAATTTTTTTTTTCAGCGTTTTGAACCTAGGAGAACACAAAAAACCAGTTTTTAGAGCATCATAATGTGAGTATGTGGTACCCTGTACGCTGTACGCTGTACGCTGTACGCAAAAATTTGTTAACACGATAGCTCATATACTACTGTGGGCAAAACCTACCGGGAAATTTAAATTTAAACTTCATTGGTCTTCCGATAGGGACAAGTGTTTTTATTTTTAGGTTGGCAGTACTGTCTTTGACATCTGTGTCAAATTTCATGACAATATCTCTATTTTTCAAGTAGTTTGGTTTGTGATTTGTGAGCAACCAAAAGTGCATTTGGCGATTTTGCACATTTTTTCCATTTTTTTCTCAAAAGAAGTTATAATAAATTTTGTTTGCAATATCAAATTTCGACAAACAGATCTTTTGAGATCATATATTGAACCTTCCTCTATCGAACTGTAATAAGATCCAGGTTTTTCAAACGACAGAAAATTTTCCTAGAAGTTGAAGAACACCTAAACCTCTGAAAATCGGCTTGAACGACCATCAACATCAAAAAAATGAGAAAATTTTCAGTGAAACATCGTCGATGAACTTTAAGAGTGATGGTTAGATCTCTTGGTTCTCCACATAAACTATGAACACCGTTTCAAAAGCTTTTTTTTAAGTTAAAAGTTCCAATTCACGTTTGGTTCCAAAACCATGAAATTTCTTTGATTGGTTTTTTTAGATTTTTCCACCAAAAATTCAACTCATATCGTTCCGCAACCACCTTATTCACCTGATTTAGCTCCGTGTGACTTCTGGCTGTTCTCTAAGCTAAAAAGACCGCTCCGGGGACATCGTTTTGAGTCGATTGAAGAGATTCAACGTGAATCGGCGCGCGCTCTGAAGGCCATCCCTGCCAGTGACTTTTTGGCATGCATCGAAGATTGGAAAATACGTTGGCATAAGTGCATTGCGTCGGGAGGGGATTACTTTGAAGGCGATGAAATTGATTTGGAAGAATAAAAAAAGAATTTTTGAAATATAACCAAATTCCCGGTAGGTTTTGCCCACAGTATATCCAGTGCAAATGATGATTTTTGTATGAAAAGTGTCCAAAATAGGCATTTTATGGCATTTTCGTCAGAGGAAACTCATATTTTTTTGCAAAAAAAATGTGGGTCCTCGAACATTGGAAAGTCGGTTCCATTGTTTGTTCGGTCCCTAGATGGGTTTTTTGGTGAAAAATAGCACTTTTGTATGGGGATGTACCCAAAATAGGGATTTTTCGGCATTTTCGTCAAAGGAAACTCATGTTCTTTTGCGAAAAAATATAGGTCGTCGAATGAAGAGTCGTTTTCACTGTTTGTTTGATCCCCAGATAATTATTCGGTGAAAAATTACAATTTGTATGTGAAAGTACGTAAAAACGGCATTTTATGACGTTCAAAGTTCGAACCATGTAAAACTATTATTATTTCGCAAAAACAATTACACAAAAGTAAAAATTCAGGTTTGACCATAATTCGTAAGTCATTCTCAGTTTACTTTAAACGAAGAAATAGATATCGGACCTAATTGAAAGGCTCCGAGGAAAAATGTAATTATTCAATGTATTTGTTGTTGTTTTTTGTATGTTGAATACACTGAATAATAACATTTTTCCACGGAACTTTTCTGTGTAACATTTTTCCTCGGAGCCTTTCAATTCATCTTATTTTTGTATCAAAAACTCATTTCCTCTACGAGTTTCCTTTTCAAGGAAAATGTCATAGTATGGGACTACTTTAGTTAGAGAATCAGCCATTTTGATTATGGAAAAACTTAAAACATGTTATTTTAATATGAAATGTAATGAATTCGTAACAGAAAGTGGATAAATTGTATGCGTTGGATTTTCAGTGCGGAAAAGTTCATCTTACGGATGTAAGACATCTTGTTCAAATAAATTCAATGACCTTTGACTAATTTCAAAGTGCACAAAAAGAATTTGCTCGTTTGTACCTGTGGAACTTCCGCCAATTGTGATTCGATTTTTGTCACCCCCGAAAAATTCGATATTCTCATAAATCCATTTCATGGCCATTTGTTGATCTTTCATTCCCATATTTCCCGAATATTCCGGGGTGCCCAATGACATAAAACCCAATAAACCAAGTCGATTATTTATTGTCACAAGAATAACTTCATGTTCTATGAAAAAATCTGGACCAAAACCATTATCATCTCCACTTCCTGAAGCGAAAAATCCACCGTGAAAATAAAACAGCACTGGCAACTTTTTAGTTTCATTCACAACTGCAATGATATGAAAAAAAAATTACATTCAAAATAAGACACTTTTTTATCGATAGATAGTTTCGGGATTAGTTTACCAGGAACAAAAATATTCAAATACAAACAATCTTCGCTTGTTTTTGATGATTTTTTATATCTTTGAGAGCACATTTTTACATATCGAAGTGCATCAACTGTATTCGTCCATGGTGCAATTGGTTCGGGCGCCTGTGGAATTATTCATAGAATTTTTATTCATCATGGCCAATGTCTTGTATAACGGTAGCTTAATTTCAAATTAAATTAAAAGTTTATACCTTAAACCGAAGTTCACCAATCGGTGGCTTTGCATATGGAATTCCTCGAAACGAGTAGAAGGGTTTTTGATACCAAATTGTTTTTTGCACTAAACCTCGAACTGGACCACTTGCCGTCGTTACATTCTTGTAAGCTTCACCGCTTGCTTTGGCCAAGACAGTCAAAACTACAACGAATGTACTGAATTGGAACATTTTTAAATATGAAATTAAAGTGTTTTGAGAGGAAATGTTTTACTTTGCAATGAGAAGATTTGTATTTAACTTAATTCAGAGTTCGATCAACTAAATGAGATAAAACGCAGAGCTTTTGTAAAATGTTTTAGTTAAAATTTAAAAAATGTACGCATGATTACACCAAAGGCAATTTGCGTCAAATATTATTTTTTATTTCAAACAAAATTTTCAGGCGATTTTATCAAATGTGTGGAACAACAAGTGTAAATTTTTTTTATTTTTCTATCATTGATTAAATAATAGCAATGAGGCAAATTAACATTATAATTTCAATTGTGAAACTAAATCACACACAAGTTCAACGCCATCTACAATCGCAATCAAATGTACATGTAATATCATACCGGTTTGTGTCTTTACTAAGAAATTGGAAAACAGTATCTATTGATGTTATGTGGTCTTCACATTTACGTTTGTAGAGGGTGTTAAATTTTGTCGATCACCATAATTTGCCTCATTGATAATAGCTTAACTGTTAGGGTGTAGCAAAAATGCAAAAAAATAAAAAAATTTCAAAGCCTGGGGTCATAACCTTCGCAGTTTGAGCCCCCAAACAAGAATCAATCAGAAAATTTCTATAAAATCTACATTTGGATGTGCTGCGGGGTCTGTTCAGTTTTGTATGGGAATGTGCTCTAAAATGTATGGAAAATTAAACAATTATCTTCAGATTTAAATTTTGTTGTGTAGACAACTAAATGAATTTAAACAAATACCTATTTTCACTATTTTTGAGGTCGCTAAATCTAAATCTGGTGTCAGAATAGACCTACTAGGTCCATGAAATGTACATGCCCTGCCTCCAAAATTCGTAAAAACCTGGATTTTTTGTATTTTTTTCATTTTCTAATGCTATTTTACTGGTGACTTCAGCATCATTAGACCATTTCTGACACCAAATTTAGATTCAGCGACCTCAAAAATAGTGAAAATAGGTATTTGCCTAAATTCATTCAGTTGTCCACACAACAAAATTTAAATCTGAAGATAATTGTTCAATTTTTCATATATTTTAGAGCGCATTCCCATACAAAAAAGAACAGATCCTGCGGCACATCCAAATGTAGGTTTTTTAAAAATTTTCTGATTGATTCTTGTTTGGGGGCTCAAATTGCGAAGGTTATGACCCGGGCTTTGACATTTTTGAAAAATGCTACACCCTATTAACTGTGAATTCCAGTATTCGAAACAGACTTAATTATAATATCTTATGGGCTTGCTGATTGTTTAAACAGTTTGATTATCATTAGTACTGAAGTATTCTAACTTAGTCGCTTGTGAACATGAACTTGAATGATAATGTCATCTCATTAGATGAGAGCGCCAATATTATGAGCGAGACATGCTTGTCGAAAGTGAATGAATTATGGTATTCAAATTCCATCACATGAGTATTTCGTCATAATTATCGTCGCCCTGAATTCACATCGAATAAAAAATAAAACAAATTGATTTTCGAATGATTTTCAACTCTTTATTAATTCTCCGTATGACCTAAAGTCATGCCTCTTTAGATCATACGGATTGGAGTCATATTTGGTGGTCAAATCAACATTAACTTTATTTTCAATAAGAACCGTAGCGACAAGGATATCATCTTCATAGAAATTAAACAAATGATTCAAAGCAATTCGTTTCCATGTTGATAGATCAATTTCTAATTACTATTATATGCAGCATGTGGCGTCCATCTATTTTCATCTTCTGCATAAATATTGACAAAACTTCAGCATAAATCCATATTTTCACAACTACTAAAGTTATATAGCGTATACGCGCTTAGTTAATGAAATTAAGAGGACTGAAGACAATATTTTTGCTTTTCATTAGGCGGAATTAACGTAATGAACAAGAAGCAATCATTTGAGATGCATTTCTTTTCAGTTTTTATTTAAATTTTTAGTTTTTAACACTTTTACAGCAATATTTTGTTACTTCATTGTTTATTAAACAGAAAAAAACCAAATTTGTGATGTGACAAATCTTTCGAACTTATTATTCAAAACACATGTTATTGACTTTCAATCATTCACGTTTCTCTTTAATCGCATATAAAGACAAATTATTTATGTCTCGTCTCATCTTCAGCTGATACGTGGGAGTTATCGTTCCTGGTGAATTTTAAATCTAGTGTTTACAAATACTTGACAAACATCCGACTCGAATAATGTGACATATGAAATTGCGTCACTTGGATGTTTAATTAATATTTTAAATGCACAAAATGTAAATGACTATTGCGTGATTAGCGACACAAACAAGTATGTTTTTTGTCATTTGAAAATAAAATCGCAAAAAACCGAAAGTGAAATTTAATTAATGAAGATGAATGATGATGGATTATTTGTTGCGATTTGAATTGTTCCAATCCAAAATTTTGAGAAATTCATTTTCCGACATTTGAATGCATTTGGCTTGAGTGAGACAAACATTTTGTTGCTTTAAATTTCCGATGAGTAACATATGCTTCTTGAGAGCAGTGATAAGATCGTTACGTTGTTTTTGGTTGATTTTCAATTGATTCTCGTAGAATGTACGCTCATGTTGAAGCGACAACTGTAGATCTTTCTCCGAATTTTTGGCTGCACGAAAGTTTTTTCGCAAACACTCCAAATCGTCAAGACTCTTCGCAAGTCGCAATTCAAGCGAAGCGTTCACTTGATTGGCATTCTTGAGCTTCAATTTTAGTTCGTCGATCTCTTTTCGGTGTGACTGTTGAACCGATTCACTCTCCTACGAAAATATTTTCATTATTATTTCATATTTCAATGAGTTCAAGTGCCTTTCAATTGATGAATCTATTTGTTCGATTTGATTTTTGGCAAAAGACAAAACCAAGATGAACTAACCTTCAACTTCACTGCAACATTCATGTCGTTTTGTTGTAATTTTTGGATTTGTGCATTTAAGGCGTTTATTGTATTGTTGGCCTGACAACGTGCCATCTCCGTTTTCTTTTGTGCTTCAATTGCCTTCGACAAATTATCCAAATTTTTTGCATTCTCCTGATGACTAAGATCAAGCTCTTGTTGCAGTATTGTCACTTTGGCTTTGAGAAATCTGGAAAGAAAATGTAAATTTTCCGCATTGGAAACATGCAAGAAATCAATCAAATTTTACAGAATAAATGTTCATTACTTGATAATTCCATCGGCGCTGCTATTTTTCCGAAATGCATTGGACGGAATGAGAGCTAATTGTGTTGAATTAGTCGTTGGTTTTGTGTCAATTGCCTTTTCAATTGATTCAATTAAGGCGTCAGAAAATGTGTTGCTGTTGTTATTGTTGTTGTTGTTGTTATTGATTTCATTGTTTTGATCGTCGGTCGTTCGCTTCGTTTCATCGCATATTTTGTTCGCATCAACATCATCATCGTTGTAATGGTTTCGATTAAAGGCGGTGTCCTTCGGATCAAGATCATCTTTTTCACAAAATTTATCGGTGGAGTAGGTGGTGTTTGGAAGTGTCAGTCTTTTCACATCGCAGCTATCATTTTTCAATTTATTGGCTACTTTTGTGCCATTTTTTACTTGATTTCCGACATCACTTCGATTCGATTGTTTAAATGTGTTGATTCTTTTCGTTTTATTGCTCAATTTTAAATGTATCGATTTCGGTGTTTTCAAATCAAATGACATTTTACTATTCAGCGACTCGTTCAATTTCATTAGTTCCTTTTCACGTTCTAAGAATGAATCTGACATTTTGAAACTTTTTGCAAAACAATACAAATGTTTTAATTGGAAAATTATAATCGAATTGATAAGATTGAAAAATGATTAATTCACAATGACTTATGGAAGAATGAGAAATGAAAAATGAAAGCCGGTTGGGTAAACATATGTTTCAAGTATAAATGCACAGGTTGGCTGTTGGATGAGTTTACATAAACAAACATCGTGTCGAACGGACGGTATTTCGTTTGCTTAGCAACGAATTGTTGTGCGGTTTCTATGGCAATTTGATTTATATTGCAAAATTTGAGACGCATTTTATTTGAAGATTTGCAATTACAATTCATTTGTACGACTTTATGTGAATTGTGATAATTTAGCAGAAACCGTTAATTTGAAATAAATAAAAATATTTGACTTGCGCCAAATATTAGCATCAAAACGTACGTTTTGTATTGAATCTTTTTCCATCAATTTTCAAAGCATGAATTTCAAAGTAATTTTTGTTGTTTTTAACTGATTTTCATTATTCGGCAATCATTTTCCATACGACTGTAATCGATGTGCGTCATAAACGGTTTATTTTCAGGTTTGGATTGAAACAAAAAAAAAAAAAAAAAAAACGAGCCGTTAACGATTGAAATGTAGTTTTGTAGGCTAAAAGTCATTTCGCCAACGGGAAAAATAAGAGAAAAAAAAAATTATATGGAATTCCATTGCGTAGAAAACGTGTGCCACAGTCAACATCAAACCACTTTGTACATTTTACGCCATCATTCTTTTTGCGCTAAGCTGCTGCTCTTCAGACATCTAAATAAATAATATTCAATATCCGTACACCTTTCGTACATTCAATCGCCCTAGGTAATGCATACATGGATGTGCATGAAAAGCCACTCATTACACATTCTTTATTGCTTCAACTTTCCCTTTCATTCTTTTCTCTTTCAAATCATTTCCTTTCCTTTGCCACTCTGCTTGCTCTTTTGCATTCACGTCATTGTCTAATGGAATTTCCGCCAATTCACATAAATTATTCAAACGATTCCATTACGCAGTTCAAACAAAAACACTATTAATCGTAGCCTCTTTTAGCAACTGATCTGCCATTAGATTTGCCTTTAATCATTGGCAAATTGCCATTCACAAATAAAACTGAATTTTAATTCATTTGATTCGTCATTTTACACGTGCAAATGTGAAGATTGAAGAGTTTGGTGTTTAGTTTGAAGGACTATTGATAACATTATAAATAAATATGTGGGAACGTGATTTTGGTCGAATTTTCATAAGAAATTATCATCTGAAATACATGAGTTTTGAATGTTGACATTTTTTCATTTTGAAATGATAAACACAAATACTGGTTATCACTATGCAGAATATCGATAAAGATGATCAAAATGCAATAAAATTGATTGATTTAATTAAAAAATTTTATACAACTCTTTCGTTGCCTTCGTATAAAAAAAAGAATAAATGATAAACATGCTGAATGCATTAAGTTACTCAAAAATGTGAATGCAAAAAAGTAATGCGACTAATTAAAACAGTGAGCATTGTCTGTATTAAGATGAATATGTTCTAAGAGTTACTTATTAAATGTTATTCTGCATCATATTTGTTCAATGTTTTGATTAGTCGCATTACTTTTTTACATTCACATTTTTGAGTAACTTAATGCATTCATCATGTTTTATCACTTCAGGTCCTCGTCGATCGAATTTTTTTTTTTTTTTTCAAATACAATTGAAATCCTATTCACATATTCATAGTGACAGGGGAGTTATTTGTTAAAATGCATTATTATTTGCAAAGTAATAAATGAACTATTTTTAAACAAGAAAAAGTTACTTAGATCTTAGAACAAAGAGCATTGTTTACAATTTGTAAATGAAATTGTTTATACCATATCGTCTCATTCAAGGTTCCTTTAATTAATTCCACATCTTATTGCCATCATTGTCGGTTTTTAACCATTTGCCAAAATTAATAGAGTTGAATATAAGGATATTGGTATAAAACGCAGTAGATAATAGAAAGAATAAAACCTAATTTCCAAAATGAGAATAAAATTATGTTCAAATGTTCAATAACAAGTGATAGTTTTTAATAAATTATCTCTCTCTTTCTCTCCCCATGTGTAACAAAAAGTAACTGTTTCCTTTTCAGGAACATTTCTTCATATTTTTTTTTAATTTTAAAATGGAGTCATTTTATACGAATTCGAACATGTAAACAATTTTCTATATAGATTAACGAACATAGTAGATGCATAAACTAAGTACCAAACATAATATAATGTGCAAGCATATTTCATTCATTTCGTACTTTTGTTCAAAAAAAAATCGGTTTAATATAATCGCACTTTGTATTATCAATTGATTTGAATAATAAAAAATTATGGCCAATATTAGGGCATTTCCAATGAATGGTCTTGTGAGCTGTAAGCATTATCAATCCATTAAAAATGTTGTTACGTTTAAATGTGAATCTGCAATTAGTCAATATTTTGGTCGAGTATATTACGAATTTTTCATGTTCTAATGTGTTTCGTTGACATTGGTTATCATAAGCTAATAAAAAAGATCCTAAAATGATATAGAATCAGAATGTGAATGTTCCAAAATGTTCGAAACCAAATTAAATAATAAGTCGATAAGGTTGCTCTTTGATCATCGCCCACTTCAATTTTATGATGTCATCATATTCATAATAAACATAATGTAATAAACGCCATAATAAAACGAATTACAAATGATCATGTGTCACCGTTAATTAATGATTTATGCATTAAATTCAATATACAAATGAAAAAAATAGACAACAACTGGCAGAATTGAGGCAATTCGGGAAATTGAGACAAATTTCGGCCAAAAAGTTTTTTTCAAAATATTCGATTCAATACAAGTATATTCAAATGAGTTCGTTGAAATCAATTTTAAGCTGAAAAAAAAAAATGAAAATTGCAAGATGATGTTTGACTTTAACAATAAAGTTGAATTCGTCCCATTTTTTCCAAACTCATTCCTACATTTATTGAATTAATGTTTATTATTTATTACCAATTAAATGGGGAAAAATAACTTCTTCACCTTGTGACATTCACAATTTTGTTTGGAATGTGGCTTTCATGTACACGTGAAGGAAAAACTATTTCTTTTGGTTGTTGTTGTTGTTGTTGATTTTTTGGTGCTGTGAAAGGGTAGGATGCGACGATAAACATATTTTGGGAACAATGCGGAAAAGTTAGACTTACATTAAGCGTAATAAACAAATTTAAAATTAATTCGAAATATGAATCAAGTGGACGTCGAAATGACGTGAAAATTGTGAGCCAAACACTCACACCAACTATATTACATTTGCGCTGGTATATATATATATATTCAACGAAACGAAACGAAAATATATGCACGAATGTCATGTGTAACACATTATCTGGTCATTTTAATCATGCGATACACATGTATGACCAAACAAAAAATACGTTCTCATTTTTCGTCATTTTTTTCTATATTTTTATTTGTCGAACTACAGTGCTCGCAAAAAGTTTGGCTACAATGCATGTTTTTCATACAAATTGTTGATCAAAAAGTTTTTTGTTGCTCAAAAAGTATATGAAAATATAATTTTTTTTCTCTCATCTTCTTCAGAAGTATTTTAGTTCAAACTAAAATCCTCATTTTCTTCTCAGAATAGAAATCTGCATCATGGACTTTTTCGGCCATTTGCGTGAAAATACCAAAAAATTACCATTTTTATATGTAAATTAGATTCGGACGTTTTTCTGGCCTTTGAAAGTCCGTAAAGGAATCACAATACAGATCTCTATTTTGAGAAGAAAATGAAGATTTTAGTTTGACCTAAAATCCATCTGAAGAAATTGAGAGAAAAAAAATTATATCTTCATAAAAAACGTCAATTTGCATGAAAAACATGCATTGTATCCAAACTTTTTGCGAGCACTGTATATGCCGAAATTACGATAGAAGAAAATTGTTTCGGTGCTTTTCTTTTATTTTCTCATTTTGGCAAGATATTGAAATCAAATGTTGAAATAAACGGCATATTTTTAATGATTTATCACAGTTTGCTTGCATGAGTAACAGTTATTATGGAGAAAATGAGTGATAGAGATAGAAAGGGCGAGTGAAAGAGAGAGAGAGAAAGAGAGAGGAAGAAAGACAGAAAAGCCGAGAAAAAGAGAGCGTAGGAGCAAAAAATCCAGATGCAAAGAGGGTGGAAAGTAAAGAAAGAGAGTGAGGGAGTGAGAACAAGAAAGCCGAGAAATTGAAGAAGAGAGAGAGAGAGAGAGAGTGATTCGGTCGTAAATCGCATGAAAAAAACATTTAACAACTCCAACAAAATTGATTCACTCGCAAAATAATATTCAATTTACATGGGCCAACAACAAATTTATTTCAATATATGTGAAAAAAGAACGACAGACGAAAAGCAAGCAAAAACAATAACAACAACAGAAAACTGCCACAAAACAAATTTTCATATTTTATTAAAGTAAACTATCGAACAATTTATTTAGTTGAATTGCGACTCACGTCGAAATGTTTGGCCTGGAAAAATGTTCGCCTATTTCGTGGGTGATTGTTTTATTTTTTGGTCAAACGTTGCTTTTTTCCCTCTATATCGTTAAAATGAGGCATTTTCTAGTCTGTAACGTTGGAAAAAGCCAGTTTTCGAAAAGAAAAAATAAAACTGTCATGGTCGAAACGATAACTTTAGACTGCGAATGAATGGTATGCAGCACATAAGCCAGTAAACAAAAAATGTAGTAATAATAAATTGGAGTAATTACTGAGCCAAAACTGTAAAGAGAAAAAGAAAAAGAAAAAGCAAAATAGAACTTCAACAATAAAACATATGCAGAATGGAATGATGCTAACGGAGTTTTCCGTTGACCCTGATTGGTTTTGTGATGTATGTGTGTGTGTGTGTGTGTGTGTGTGTGTAGTCGTTGTGAATAGCGAGCCAAATATGAGGACCAATTACTATTTATTGACGCCGTTGATGAATACATATGTGCGTCTCCCTTCCGCTCATTCGCAATTTCATATCCCAAGATTTAATTGAATTTTTCAGCCTTAATACAGTTGCTTGATGTTACGATCGCTAGCACATGAAGAGAGAAATTCCCGGCAACAACGTAGAAAAAAAAACACCACATCGAATCATATTGCTGCGGTGATTTTTTTGATGCCCAAGCGATAACAACATATTATTAATAGATCTATATTTGGTGTTCATAACACAATTACTTGTTTTGATAAATTGGTTTTGTTTTTGTCGTCCCACGTGTAAAATACGCTTTCATTTTGCCAACATTGTCGTTGCGAAATAACCGGACACTCTCAGTTGTGTGCTCGTTTTTTTTTCCATCTCATTTTAGCTGAAAATGCACTTATTGACTGCAAACGAATTGAATTTTCTTGGAAATTAAGAATAATAGCATCTTAATTACAACAGGGAATCGAGAATATATATTCGAGATAAGAGCATCTGAAAATGCCTTTGTTTCATTTGATTGTGCTTGTTTGTCGACGGTGCTCTTCTCAAGAGAGAGAGAGAGAGAGAGAGAGAGAGAGAGAGAGAGAGAGAGAGAGAGAGAGAGAGAAAGATAAAAAAACCGTGAAAAGCTTCCTTTGTTTGCTCTTGAAGCTTCACAGCATCCGGATTTATTTGACATCGTTGTATTTTAGCGTTTGCTACTTTGACATTTACTAGTCGATGGACATTCTCGATATACTATATATATATATTCAATCAATAGGATGAATGAAAATGCGGCCCTTGATTGTGCCGCTAAACAGCAATTGCGAATTCACTGTGCCAACATGCAAAAATTGAATTAATCGACCGAGGCAAAGAGACCGAAGAGAGGGAGAGACCAATGCCTAAGTGCTATTTGGGCCTCATCAAAAGCATTTCATTCTCTCCTCCTCACGCTTTCTCTGTCTCTGCCATTTTTCCTATTACTGTGTATCTTCCTCTATCTCTCTATCTCTGTATATCGATGATGTATTCAGTATACACAATCAATGACAGTTTATTTTTTTTATTTTTTTTTTTTTTACGCATAATGTAGATTATTGGCACCGGAATCGCATCTACCGTATAAATAGTGCATCAAATTCACCATCTGCTAT
Organism: Resseliella maxima; assembly: GCA_029041755.1. Taxonomy (NCBI): domain Eukaryota; kingdom Metazoa; phylum Arthropoda; class Insecta; order Diptera; family Cecidomyiidae; genus Resseliella; species Resseliella maxima. Next base: position 151,378 of record JAQOWM010000907.1, read on the forward strand.
CAGTATTGTTTGTCACGTTCCACAGAAAACTTGTGAAATTGAACAAATATTTTTCAAACACATTGGAGTTTGATTTGAAACAATAATTTTTGTGATTTATATCAATAACAACAAGTGGTTTTGTCCATCCAACTTCAAAGTGCGCATTTGGATATCAACGTCAGGCGTTTATTTCAATCAATTTACACGGTGAAAAACTTCTCGATAAAAAGCGATATAAATAAAAATGATATTTGTTACACGATCATTTACATCGATGATGATTTTGATGACCGTTTGCATTTTGCTTACGGTTACTCACATCACAGAAGCCGGATATCGAAAACCACCATTCAATGGAAGTATTTTTGGAAAACGCTCCGGCAACAGCATTGGTACAATTGAATTCTACTTTTGAGTTTTTTTTTTTTATTTCGTTGAAATATTTTGAAGCAAAGGAAAGAAAAAAGAAAAATTTAATTTCAAAAAAAAAAAAAAAAAACGAAACAATGCTTTTGGAATGAAAAATTAAATTCGAAAAGAATTTACAAAAAAGCGAAATTCAACATTCCACAGAAAAAAACTAAAAAATGCCAAACGGATAAAAGGAGCTTGTTTTGTTTCATGAACTGGAACAATTTCTAATTTTTTGCATTTTTTTAATCAAGTTTATTGTCGCAAAAATCACAATTTCATTTTGAAAAACATTTCAAAATATCTTTTCAAAAAATCCACATGATGTTCGAAATTATTCGAATGAACATTTCATTTCCATCAAAAAGTTACTTTAAAATTATTTTATTCGCAAATTTCAATATATCAACTGCAAATATTTCAATGAATTTTTTCCATTTATTTTCCCTCCTTCATTTACACACAGATTACGATGCAAGTGGAAAAGCGTTATCAGCATTATGTGAGCTTGCCCTGGAAACGTGCCAATCTTGGCTACCTCAGGATAAAAAATAGCTTGTGAAAATAGATTTGGACCGTGCCGCGCGTATTGAATCGGAATTTACAAAAGGGACGGAGGACAGTGATGATAAAGAATGAACAACAACAACAGAACAACGCAACAAACTGAATCGGAACGATACTAAAATTTACTTAATGGATAAGGATCTGACACATTTTTGAATCACACACATTACACATAAAATAGAATATAAAAAAAAAAAAAACAAACAAACAAAAAAAAACACGCTTTGAAAATGAACAACATAACCATTATCACAGGGATGAGCACCATTAGCAAATTAGCGTTCCCAATGCGAAAAATTAGTAAAAATAGTAAATTAGTAGAACAAAAAATTTACTATTTAAAATACATTGGATAATGTATTTTATACGAAGATTTATGCTGCCATATAAAATGTACAGTGTCAATGCATTTCAAATGGAACATTTTGTTTTGTTTATTTTAGTTTGTTTATAAACAAATTTCCCTATCTAAATACATTGGATCTGTACATTTCTTATGGAGATTTTTTCCTCCGTATAAAATATAAAGACAACCTCTATACATTCTTTACGACCAAAAACCGTTCATATAAAATACACTGTCCAATGTATTTCGAATGAGAAATTTCTTTACACTAGAATATTGGAGAATATTAGCAAAAATTAGTGAAAGAACAGAAAAATAGCATTGGTGTCCATCCCCATGACCATTATAATAATTGAATTAAAAATGAAAAAAACATAAACTTTGATCAAAAGAAGAAAAGGAATTGTCGAGAGATGAGCTCGATATTTTTTTGTTTCTTCTTTCGTTTGAAACATATATTTTTTCCATCAAATCATACAGTGCAAAAGCTAATTTTGATAATACAACACAATTTGTATTGATGTTTTTCAAATATGTCATTGTTTGTATTTTCTTTCCAAATGCAAATGCGCAAAAAAAAAGTAATTTTTTTTTATTCGGGAAAATATCATAGACATTTAATCTACTCTCTCACTAAGGATAAATATCAGAAAAACAAGAAGATGAAGAAGAATGAATGAATGAATGAAAAAAAATAAAAACAATCGAAAAGTGGTTGGTTGAAAAAAGCACAACGGTGGAATGAGTGACACACATTGTGGCAGTTAAAAAGCATTCATTTCACAGTTTATACATACAAAAAAAAAAAATTATACAAAACATTTCTATTCTAAAGCGAAAACTAAAAAAAAAAAAACAAGAAAATAAATATTCCATTGAATAAGCCATGAAAGTATGAAAAAAAAAAAATCAACAATAACAAAAAAAAAACCACATTGATTTTGTTTATTTCTTTTGTTTGCTTTTTTTTCTCTCTTTTTGTGAATTTATTTGTGAAGTCACGATTAAGAGCTTAAATGTATGACCATTAATATTAAAATTTACCCTTCAAATTTGATTCGAAGCGCTACTGTCATAGTGTCGGCAGGGGATGCGATGGTCAATGTTGTACGTTGTTTTTTTCTTCTTTCATTCTTTTCCATCGTTTTCTTTGAGTTTCGTGCAATAAACCACTTTATATGGCTAAGCTTGCATTTCAAACAATAAAAATAACAATAATAATAGAAATACATCGAAAATGATTCGCTCATTGGTTGTAATTATTCATTTTGATTTTTGTCAAAAATGAGAACAAACGGAAACCAATGGATTCGATGTCACTATGAAATAAAACTCAATCAATCTTGTTCAAATCCCGGTAATTTAGCAATTTAAAAGAGTCTGCTAGAACGAATGAGCCAACGAGAGGAAGAAGTGAGTGGGCGTGTGAGAACGAGGGCGAAAGTATTAGAGAAAGAGAGAAAGTGAGAGAACGAGAAAGTGAGAGAGAGAGAGAGAGAAAGAGAAAGAGAGAGAAAGCGAGAGAAAGCTCAACAGGATCCGAGAAGAATGGAAGACCAAAAACAACGAGAAAATGAGAAAGATGGCAAGATTTTTTTTTTTTTTTTTTTGAAAAACAAAAGCTCACTAACCAGTCCAGATCCCAAATGTGGATGACGTTCATTATTCAACTCTGTTCCCTATTTGGGTTCAATTTTCCATTTCATTTTCCGTTTTAAAGCAATTGTCGTTATTGTTCCATTGTTAGTCATATAACAAGACTCTTGTTCACTTTTCACATTTTTTTTTTGTTGGGAACTTAGATGAATCCAAACGGAAAATGTGTTTATACTGCGATTCATACCAAGGTAGAAGTGAGTGAAAAGAACAAAAATCAAGCTGAAAAGCAGAGAAAAAAAAAAATAAAAACACCAAATCGCTTTCGCATTTCTCTATTTCATGTGCTTTAAGTTGGTTTTGTATTGTGAATAATTTTTCGTGTGCACTGTTAATTTAAGCGAGAGTAAAAACAATTGAAATGAAAATGGAAGAGAAAGAAAAAAAAAAGAACCGAAACGACCATGTAAATGTGTGGCCACCTTCTCTCGTTCTCGTCGTATTTTTCAATATGCGCGTTCACCACATTTACACTTCACTTGATGAGAAATTGAATGAGAAATTGAATGAAAAAACCGCAAGAAAATCAGGCTATCTCAACAAATAAATCTAGTTGAGTAAATGTAAAGCCAAAGTCCAAACAAATAGTTAGCGTGACGAAGCTCTCAAGCACAATCCTTTTCATTTTTTTTTCTTCTTCTTCTTCTTCTTCTTCTTCTTCTTCTTCTTCTTCTTCTTCTTCTTCTTCTTCTTCTTCTTCTTCTTCTTCTTCTTCTTCTTCTTCTTCTTCTTCTTCTTCTTCTTCTTCTTCTTCTTCTTCTTCTTCTTCTTCTTCTTCTTCTTCTTCTTCTTCTTCTTCTTCTTCTTCTTCTTCTTCTTCTTCTTCTTCTTCTTCTTCTTCTTCTTCTTCTTCTCTATTTTTGCCCGACTGTACGAAGTAGTCGCACACACCGCCATAATAAATAAACACAAGAAAATCAACTTTCTACTCATACTGCGTACATTTTTATTTCAATTGTTGTGAGCGCTCATTTTCGGTGTATTTCATCATATGCGATTACAATCGAGCGTATGCTGACACCAAAAAGCGATTGAAAAAAATAAAATGAAAATGAACAAAGAAGAGAAAAGGAACAAAAAAAGAAAAGGAATAAAAGAGAGAAAGATAGAAAGAAAGAATGAATGAATGAATGAATGAATGAATGAAAGAAGTAAACGGAGTCGAAAAAGAATGAATACATTGGGACAAGAAGCGCTTTGCTTCCTAAACAATTAAAAGAATCTGCGTTATGGGTCAAATGCCAGCCAGCATTTTCATTCACAAAAAAACCCCCAAAGGAATTCCCAAATCGAAATGTAAATATTTTGTGTGTTTTGATTAAGAATAGCCCGAAAAATTGCTTCATCACAACGATGAATTTTGCATAGAAAATTAGCACCGTTGAACGCGTACTGTTTTTATAATCACAAGAATGCGTACGAATTCAATGTGTGATTGTTCATTCCACTGGCAATGTGCGTTATTGTTTCACCATCGGCCACAAAACGCTTGTTGTTTTTTTCTTCTATTTCGTTCACCTTTTTGCTTTACACTTTTGTCATAGAGTCGCGTGTCCAAATAATCACATATACTAATAAATTAAATTATTTTTCCGCGTTGGCATTGTTTTTTTCTTTCTTTCGTTTTTTTTTTTTCATTTCAATTCATACTCATTATACTTGTTTAGTTAGTAAGATTATTGATAGAGCAATAAACATCTGCTTGAGACTTGAGGTGGTGTTTATTTGAACAGCCAGCCAGCCACAAGGAATAACTGCCCCATATAACTTTCAACATTAAATACCGTTGCGCAAACAACACAACAAAACAGAAGAAAAACAGAAGAAGAAGAATAAAAATCATAATACATTTTCCACTTATTTTTATACTGTCGAAACCGTCAAACAAATCACATTTTTGCAACCAAAACCATGAATGCGGTGAAAACGGACTTTTGCGTAAGTATTGTAATAAAAAAAATAAAATAGCCTGTAACAAAATGGAAAGAATGAAAACAAACGAAGAGAAGAATGAGAAAATAGAAGAAACTTGAATATTCATCAAGGCAAAGAGAGGCACAACGAAAAACAGAGAGAACGCTGAACGAACTTGAAGGACTCTCATTTAATAATCATTAAAATAATTTGAACAATTCTTATCGATACATTAGCAAGCCGCCAATTTTAGACATACACACACACCGTACATACAATCGCGGTTGCGACACATTCTCAATAACAACACAATTGAGACAAATGACGCGCTGCCAAACGAACAATGAACAATTCGTTTCGACAAGAAATGAATCATTATTAACCTATTTGTTAAAAAAAATTACAGTCAAATAAACGAAGAAAAAAACAAAATCACCAGCAATCAGTCGAAAAAAGAGAAAGAGAGAGAGAGAGAAAAGCATTTTCATTCCAAATATGAATAAAAACAGAAAGTGGGACTGAATATGAAATAAATAGTTCAGAAATAATCAGGGAACATCATCAGAACTCTTCTTGCAAAAAAAAATTTAGCAAGAAACTGTGCAAAATTTGATTTGATGAACCAAAATCACGAACAGATGTCATGGCAATTTAGAAAATTCTAAGAAAAAGTCAATGATCTATGCATTTTAAGCGTCCAAATGTAAGCAAATAAATCAAGTCTAGCCTCTGTCATCTTCAAAGGAGTGAAAATCGATCCAATTGAAATATACATGTGTCGCTTCGTTGATACTGAAAAAATGTACATTTATTTAGTGGCCAAATCAACAAAATCTTCGAACCCCTTGATATTTTGAGTTTTGAAAAGCTCACATCCAACAAAAGAAACGCAACTTAAATTCATTATTCGTCTATTTTGTAAAAATGGTGTTGATGTTTCATTGGAAAATTGTTATCACATTGAAGCGATCGGGAAATGTTTCAAAAGACCGTTATTAATTGCATATATGTATATTGCAAGAGAAAAAAGCAAGCAAGCGAGAGAGAATGAGAGAGAGAGAGAGAGAGAGAGAGAAAACGAGAAGGGGCAAGGGGGGGAGAGTTTTGAAATGGTTTATGGTTGGATGAATATGAAGAAAAAAAGTCCTGTAATTCGATTGGGTGGTCGTTTTGTTTCTTTATTTTCTTCAGTGAACGGGCACATCAGTCGGGTACAGTTCGGTTCTACTTCTTTTCTTTTATTCTTATTCGCTTTCTTCTTAATCAAGTAAGTGTATATATTTCTTTTTCGTTCTATTCGATATGCATGTAGGCAAGTAGTATTGGTGATATGGTTATGACCACTTTGTATGTGTAATTTAGCATAAATACAGGCGAAATAGTGGGCAAATGGTCAGTAATGAATAATCGTTTCGTGTGGAAAGTGGTCGCGGTCTTAAACCGAACGAACTACAAGTTAACTAAATATTCTCAACGCAGCGGTATCGAACTACAATAGGGCCAAATACACACAGAGAGAAAGAAAGAGAAAGAGAGAGAGAGAGAAAAAGAGAGAGATAGATTGTAAACAGGCAAATATTTAAATGAAATCGTTGTGTTATTGTTTGCACCGTAAAACGGTTTCACTTTCACAGTGCTCTATTAATTTAGTGAAATAGTCTGAAGTCATACTAAAAACCATACGAAAAGAAGAAGCATGCGGATTTTCAGTTGAATGGCGTTAAACTCTAGAAAATCCTTTCTTCTACAAAAACAAAAAGAAAAATCAGCTTCGACATTCTTGTTGTTTGCAATTTTACAGCAATGGAAAGAAAGCACACTCCATTTAACCGTTATAAGTTTCTCCGGTGTAAATGAGGTCAATTCATGACGATTCATTTGCAATATGTGTATGTGTGTGTGTGTGTGTTTGTGTTTGTGTATGGCATTTAGTGGGCACTACGAACATTTCTACTTACCGATGCTTTTTGGACATTAAACAAAGTTGAATGCAAAGGAATCTTTTTTTTTTTATTAAAGGAAAAAAAAAAGAAAAAAACAAACTGAACATCATTTAAGGGAATGATCAAATTTCACAAAAGAAAAACACATTTTTGAGAAATTCGAACAAATTCCTACAAAGAAGAAACGATTTCTGAAGAAAATAAAACACATTCTAAAGAAAACGAATGAAATTTCTAAGGAAAAGACCCAAAATTAATGAGCAACATTAGAGACAAATGAAAAACCAAAATCAACCCCCCTCCCCCCCAAATCGATGAAAGATGTTTGGCTGATTATCCAATTGTGCAAATACTTGAATAAAGTGATACAGTCTACTGAACATTCCAGCGATTAAGCTGAATATAAAGTGATTTAAGTAGTTTATCGAATGAAATCAAACAAGTTCTTTTCAACTAAAAGTCATTTTTTCAAAGTTTCAATGTGAAATTCCAAATTCAAAAATTCGTCCTTTGCATTCTTTTCAATTTGGACATAGAAAATCGGCATAAAAAAACACCAAAGAGTTGAAAACAAACCATTATGAAATCCGTTCCATTGAGATACAAACTGAAATGTTTCATTACAACATAAACTCACGAAAATAAAATTGGAAGTTTGGCAAGAGCAAGAGTTAAAGAGAAAGAAAAAAAAAAAGAGAGAGAGAGAGAGAGAGAACTAAGAAAGTATATTGTTATCGGTAAAAAAAGTTTGGTGAGAATATAGAATCAAACAGACAGACAAATTTACTATAGATTTTCATTATATCGCTCTGTGTGTGAAACGAGAAAAAAAAAAACAAATCAAAATTATACATTATTGTGCGGTTCCCTTTCCACCCATCTAAAGAATCATTCCATTTTTTCGACCGTAACCACCATTTCTGTCATTTTAACCAAACCATTGACTGTTTGCCGCAAAACAGATATTATGCAATTTTTTTGAAAGTAGCGCAACAAGAACGAAGATAAATTCTTGAACAAAAAAAATATATATATAAACGAATAATCAAATAGAAGACAAAAGCAAAAAAAAAAAAAAATAAACATATATAACAAGCACTAAGCATACAAATTAAAATCAAACACATACACACGATTTTTTGAATATGGTAAATATATTGTTTTTTGTCTATATACACAAACACACATACAAACAAATCAATGAAAGAAACACTTAAAGCAAAACAAAAAAAAAAAAAAAAAAAAACAAAACAAAAAAGAAAAAACTCATCAACATCAATATGCATTTTATTTTAAAACGCACCCATAGACTTTTCTTGTTGTTGTTTTTTCTTCTTCTTTTTTTGTAATAATTGTTTGGCCTCGATTTTTTGCCGTATTTTTGTCCGTACTTGCGCTTATCTGTGATACAGAGATGCAAACTCATATGTTCGGTGTGCGTTCGAATGCTTTGAGTGCGATCAATTTTGGCTAATTTAGCTTTCAGTGGCTTCTGTGGTATGCCCTACCACATCCGAACAAACACCGGACATTATTATCAATAATCACAACTTCAAACACTGTTATGATGTTCAGTCCGTGGTTTTCTTTTTGTGTTTTTTTTCGCTTTCGCTCTTGTCTTTCTTTTCAAATTGCACCGTTTTTGTTTTTCTGTTTTACCATAAAGTAAATGAGTGTGTTGCAAGTGTAAATTGTTTGTTTCTTCAACAGTTTTTATTTTTATAACTTTTCTTTTGCAGTAGTTTTATATGCCAATTGAAAAAAAGAAAAAAATCCAAACGAATTCCTTCTTTCCATTACGTAATTTGTAACATAAATTTTTGATGTTTGTTACAACTGGAATGCAGCCCGTTATCAAATTGGTGTTAATACAAGTGTTTTCATTCTGTTTTTTTTTTTTAATTTAATCACGCTGAATTGAAAAGGTGTGGCTGCATTTCAATTATAAAGCTTTTCCATTTTGTTTTTTGTAATCAAAATGTAGATGGCATGTAGTGGAACATCGATGCCTTTAAGCTCAATCATGTTACTTTATTTGAATGTTTTGCTCAAAATGAGGCTAATTGATTTTGAATTTTCTGCAGCTGCATTTACATTAATTCGAATTGCATTTTTTTTTTTTCTGTTAGCCATCGTTCCCAAAACACACATTTCACTATATCGTTTAGTTTTTACCCCATTTTTCATGTTTCCAATGAAGCATTTTTATGGGTGTGCGGTGTGTGTTGATTGAAAAAGAAATTGATAAAGAAAAGATGGGAGTTGGCAAAAGTGTGAATGAAGCAAATCAACGAATGACTGAATGAGTGTTTTTCAGTTAAAGGATCATTTTCTTTTTTTTTTTTTTTTTTCATTTCATTTTCAACAATTTTCATCGGAATTATTTTCTGAATTTCAACTTAATACGGGGATAATTCAGGTTTCTGGCCCTCAAAATAATCATCGTGATACTGAAGAGGCCGATGCACATGCTGAAACGAACCCGAACGTCAACACATCTGAAGTGGAACAGGACGACGATATTGACGATCAAGAAGAAGAAGAAGACGAACAAGACGTTGAATACACTGAAGACGATTCAAATAATAATCCAGACGGTGAACAATTAGTGGAAACGGGTCGCAACGGCGATAATACTGCACGTAGCATGCCGAATGAAAATATCAATGATGCAGCCAATTCAACACATGATGCACAAAATTCAGAAAATCACACAACAGCTGGACATCACATGAAAAATAGCCCATCGGACGAAGAATTTTATGGTGGACCATCAACAGGTTAAATGATTTTCATCATTTAATGAGCTTTTTTCCAATTAGAAAATGAACTTTTGCGCAAGAAAAAATGAGATTTTAAAAAAGAAAAAAAAAAAGGATTTTTCTTAAAATAAAGAAAAAACGAACTTTTTTTAAAAAGATTTGGAAAAAAAACAACGATTTCCGCGATATTCAAGTTTTTTCGTTATTTCAGGTGGTTTTGGTCATACATCTGATGGGAATGTACGCGGTATGCATATGCAAGGCCACGACAATATGAGCGAAAATTCATCACAGGCACCGGGTTTGGTGCGTTCAAAATCGCGAACCGATATGAGCGGTGCCAGTTCGCGTTATCAAAATTTATCATATTGGAAAGCACGACGCTTAATATTTTATCGAAATGGTGATCCATATTTTCCGGGCGTTGAATATCGCTTTAAGCCTGGTCGCGATGTTAATAGTTTGGAATCATTGTTGGACAAAATTTCACCGAAAATGGATTTGCCGCGTGGTGCACGATACGTATTCTCAATGGATGGTGATCGAAAGTATACACTGGATGAATTGGAAGATGGTGCCTCATACGTGCTATCATCATTAAAAGTGTTCAAGGTAAGTGTTCCGACAAATGTTCAATTTGTAAAAAAAAAAAAAAATGATGATTTCATCCACTCGAATATTCGAATTAAACAAAAGTGGGGCAAAAAACTTTCAAAATTCAAATTAAGCGAAACGTTTTTCACTTCAAAATAGGAGGAAAACTTTTTAGACACGCATTTCTTTTGGAATCTACTTTCAATGAGAGTTGCTTTTTTCGAATAAAGAAACATCTGTTTTACACACAAGTTTCCACAATAATCCATAGAGATTTGTAAATAAAAACTTTAAGTTATACGAATGATTGAAGCAGTGGAAAAAAATAAAAATAAAAACATTTGTGTACGCAAGAATTGTTTACCATCGTAAAACTAATAATCGTGTGTGTTAAGATTTTTGTCGCATTCTGATTTTATCAATGGCGGTGATGATATGGCACGCAGACCCAAAAACCGACATTTTCAGGTCAACGAATTTAACCTTGAAACAAACTTTCTCTCTTTCTAACTCTCGTTCTCTCACACTTTTCAATCTGGCATTCCTCCCTTCCTCTCTCTTGCCCTCTCTCTTTATCTCTCTCCCTTTTCTCTCTCTCTCTCTCTCTCTCTCTCTCTCTCTCTCTCTCTCTTTCTCTCTTTCTCTTGCTGTGTGTGAAAAGGCAATCTTTTCAACCATATTTACATAACTTGATATAGAAAATTGCACGCGAATAGAAGAAATAAAAATAAAAATAAAAATATGAAAATGTAACATATTCAACGACAGCTAGTCTCGAGCCGAGGCGTTTAAAGGGAGACCATCCAGTTTCTTTTGCACAAAAAAAAAAAGAAATTTCATCAAACTCAATTACATACATAAACACACACACACACACACACACACACACACACACACACACACACACACACACACACACACACACACACACACACACACATTTATTGCTCTGCGTTGCTCTTTCTAGTTTTTTCACTCTCCATTGTTCTTTCGGTCTTCGTTCTCTTGCCCTTTTCTTCTCTCACACTTTCCATTTCCCTTTAGCTCATTTCATTTCATTTAAGCTATTTGGTTCTTCGAATTCTCTCCTGTTTGTGCTTCAACAAACCGTTCATATGAAATGTAGTTAATCGACACGCAAGAATCAAACGCAAAAATTGTGTTCTGAAAATGGGAGCTTCGACATTTTCGAAACATACTCTATAACGATATTCTCTTATTACTGTTTCACCAAATAGTACTTTCGAAAGTAATTCACGAAACATCGTTATATGGCAGCATTATTTCAATCGTTTTCTTTTTCATTTCAACACGTCACATTGGTTTATAAAATTTTCACAATTTTTCACATTCGTGTTGACATCGAAATTTGGTGAAATGAGAAAGGGGTCGACGCATGAACTTGTAAAGAATAAAACAATATAACAATAAACGGCAAAACCAATTACACAAATCATTTTTCTTGTTATTTCTTTTCCTTTTTCACTCATGCTTTAATTTATTGAAAATATTTGGCGATTATTTCCATCGTAACCCAGCTACTCACATATATTTGACCTCATATTTATGGTGTTTTGCGTTTGGCTATTTTGTTATGCAAATATAAAATGTTCACAATTGAGCCTATCGCGATAGGGAAACATAGAGAGAGTTAGAGAGTGTAGAGAGAGAGAGAGAGAGAGAGGTATAGAAGGAAAGGAGGTGAGAAAGAATGGAAGGGAGAAAAATATCATCGGTACAATTGAAGCGCTTCCATGCGGTGCAAATTTGCACATTGAAAGATCAGTTAATTTATCACTTATGTTATGGTTTATTAACTAAATCACTCACACACAGACATACATTTATCGAAATGGCTCGATTTCATTCATACTTTCGTGCCGATCCATTTCACACGTCGTGCTTGTTGTTTGCTTTCGTGTCAACGAAAGTGAAAAAAGGGAGCGAGGGAAAGAGGTGGTGAGGTGCAAGAGGGTGAGAGAAAGTAAGGAAATAGGTCAGTACGGTTAATTGTCGATGCAAATTACGCATGGTAAGCGGCTCTTATCTCACGGAACATACTATGAAACGATAATAAAAATAAAAGAAAAAAAAATTCTACGCAAACCGTAGAAAGAGTTCAATGTGAAACTGAAAAATGTTCCAATTTTCTTTGCACGCAATTTTCTCGCTGGATCGTTTTTTTTTTCTTTTTTTTGTTGGTTTTTTTCTTCTTTCTGCGTATTTTTTTTTAAATCATTGATACTTTGAGTCTAGTGACACACTTAAGTTTTTGATTTTTATTGCGATAATAGTGCTTGCAAATGGGCTCCTACTATATCTGCTAAAATACAGATTTGCGTCATGAAAAAAGAAAATTGAACAGAAACACAATCAAAAATGAATGGGAAAAAAAATTAGAAAAACTTTTTGAAATATAAAATGGCATTTTTCGCTATTGTAATTGTTCCATTAAATTCATTGTTGTAACAACGCAAATAAAAAACAATAGGCAACGCGGCAGCGGGATTAATTTGCAAATTTCAAAACAGTCTGAATGTTGTTTTGATTGTTTGTATGCAGTTACACAATCAAATTGTCGTGTTATGTTTTTATACATTTTTCAAGCTTTTCCTGAAATTCCGAATGCGTTCTTCTGTCGACGGTTTCCCGCTTCTTTTTGTGTTCTTTTTCTGTGTGTGTCTCTTTTAATACGTCGCTTCAAATGCATTTCTATTTTTTGTCGTTTCATTTATGTACAATAATTTGGAGCATGAATTGTTGAAAATTATAAAATATTTGAAATAATGCTATCACTGAGTTTTTATGTTCATAGTTGCGTTGGATCGAAAAGTGTACAGTTTACCAAGTGTGTGTGTGTGTTCGCTTGTTTTGAAGCACAGCAAGACAATTAAATGCGAATTATGTCGTACTTTTCATCGTTTTGCCACACAGTTTCATTTCTACTTCTTGTTCCTCTCTCTCTCTCTCTCTCTCTCTCTCTCTCTCTCTCTCTCTCTCTCTCTCTCTCTTTCCCTCTCTTTCTTTTTCTCTTTCTATCTCCTGTTCTTTTTTCCTTGCTTTCTGTCACTCTTACTTTTTCTCTGTCACTCTCCCTCTCTCTCCCTTTCTCTGTCTCTCTCTTTCTCTTTCCCTCTCTCAATCTCACTCTCACTCATACATACTTATCATTCACAATTTGCGACGCTATTGAATGTTCGTTTTGAAGAAAAACCAAACAACAATTTCTTTATTCGTTTTCCGAATGAAAATCCGTGTGCTAAATCCAACCGATTCGAACAATGCAAACCATTTCATTTATTCACTTACGAATGTTTGAATTTGAGTTGTTTTTTCTTTTCTTTTTTACTTTTTCGTTTTTTTTTTTCTTTTTCGTGTGAGCGCACGACATGAAGTTCTTCTTTTCATGAGCGCGACTGTTAAGCAGCTTTACAGCACATTCCTTTCATGCATTCATTCGATCATCATTTTCAGTTTATGTTTGTCTTTAATTTATGTTTAAATAAATGTATGTTTTTGTTTTGTTCGGTTGGTCGGTCGGTCGGTCGGTCGGTCGATTCGTAAGTTGCTTGGCGATTGTATGAGTGGCGCGCAAACTGTGCTTTTTCTCACTCATCCCCTTTGCTTTTTGAGTTTTCTGCTTCTCTCTCTCCCTCTTTCTCTCTTTCTCTCTTTCTCTCTTTGTTTCTCCCTCTCTCTCACCCTCTTGTCATACGCTTTGATTGTTGGTTTTTGGTGTTTTCTTCTTGTGTTTTCTCTATTGCCATGCTATTTGCATGCTACTTTTTGCACATGTAATAATGAAGTGGATGGCGTTTTTTTTTTCAACAATATAACGACAAATGGACGAATTCATCGTTTGGTTATTTCCATTTTCCACCTTTTTATTGCCTCATTTACCGTTTGCATTTTCCTTAATATTGTGTGTACGGTGGTTTTTCACTCCCTTCATTCTTTCTCACTTTCTCTTTTCTCTCACATTGGGCTCTCTTGTTCTCACTCTTGCCAAAGCTCTCTTTTCGCTTTTTTTTTACTTTCATTTGTGCCAAACACATATTCTCCCCTTACCCTTGGCCATTGGCACAAAGCACTGTCGCCGATTTTTATACATTGTTTTCTTTTTCGACCAGTTTACTGTCAGTTTGAAATGAGTACGCAATCATACAAGCAGCTTCGTATGATTGTAAAGCATTTTAAATTTTACATCATAATTTTCATTTGTTTTTTTTTTTCTACCTCAATCAACTTCTCTTCTTTTCTCTATCTCGTGTTCCATTCAATCGGATCCATTTGATTGATTGATTTAAGCGACAAATATAAATACAACAACAACAACGACAACAACAACGACGACAACAACAACAACAACAATAATAATAATAATAATAACAATAACGACGACGATCATTCGATCTGCAATACATATTACAACGCACTATCAACTAGTCGATAATTCGCGTTAATTGTACCGTACCTTGATGATGTGATGTAATTAAAGCGAAACCAAAAATATTCTTCGTATTTAGTGAATGAAATATATTTTTTTTTTCGGTTTTTGTTTTTTTTTTTGTTCGACTTGAAATCATCGAAATTTTGTTGCCGAAAGGAAATCAAAATAAGTCACACCAATCAGTCAGTTTTTTTCCTCATTCTGTCGCTCGTTCGTTCAGTTTTTCGGGAGTTCGAATAGTCGAACCGCAAAGTGCGAAAAGCGCACCGAAAAAAAAGAGACGAACGAAAGAAAAAATTGTCAACGAATGTTCAACGTGTACCATTCACAAAACGGAAATATTGATGTATATTATTTGATTTTTTTTGCCTGATGAAACATATGATTTTACGACAATAAAAGATAAATTAATTGTTGGATTTGGTTTTTGTTTTATTTTGCGCCGTTTTTAGCCAGCAAGTTACGGAAAAAAGAACGGCATGTGGTATGCATCACCAGGCAATCAAGGTTGGGGCAACAAATCAGCCGCACGCAATTCATCAGTATTGGATGCAGACATCACACCAAACGCACCGAATGTACTGAAACCAAGCGCTGGCCGTGTTATTCGAATCGTCAATAATTTGGATCATAATGTTCAGGTGATTTGTCTTGTTGTTTTTTTTGTGTGCCAATTTCAGTCTTTCTTCAATTTGTTAATTTTCACATTTCGTTTTGGTTGAAAAATATTGAGAGTACAAAAAAGTAAAAAAAAAGATATGAACATAAAAATGGATAAATTGAGAAAGAAAAATGTGTGAATAAACAATTTGATACAGTCAAATTTTATTGATTGAATTGATTGTGGGGTGAAAATAGAAAGTCGTCAAATCGACCACAACGACGACGACGACGACGACGACGACGACGACGACGACGACGACAGCGATAACAGCACAATAAGTTCAAGCTCAACATTATTTCCGGAACAAATTATCAATTCCAAGTTCCAAAAGATCAATATATTCCGATCAAAACGTTGGGCTCTCAATAGACGAACAAGAATAAAATAAAACACACACACACGCACACTGCATGAATTAATAGAAATGTATTCATTTCTTATTATCTGCTTGTGAACTTTATTATTATTTGTGCGGTGAATAACAATTATCCTTGTTCGAATGAAAAAATGAATATTCTCTTTATATTTTTCACTTCAGCATTTACGAAATATTTCAATATTCATATTATTAAGAATAAATGCCAGCCAATTGTTTTATTAAACACAATGAATAATTGCAACGATTTAAGGTTCGCTAATACAAAAGCTTTCTTTTTCTTTCATTCCGTCTCTAAGTCTTTCACCCTCTCCCTGTCTCTTTTTCTCATTTCCCGTCTCTTACTCTCTCTCTCTTTTTCTCTTGCACATTTTGCCTCTTCCATACACATAAATATGCATTTAAACATATTGAAAATGGTATGGATTGAATTTTCGGCCCCAGCATGAGAAAGCACAAGCCACTCAAACGAATAAATTAATGAAATACAACAAAGACACTGCGCAAGAATTTTCATCGTGTTTTTCACAAAATACACGAAAACGAGAATCCAAATAGTTAGCAAGAAAGTAAAGGAGAGAGAGTGAAAGAGAGAATGAAACGTTAGAAAGAATTCTAGGATGTCCTTGAGGCACGTTAGCCCATTCATAAATGTAATTACTCAATAATAATAAAACATCGGCAACACAATTTCCGCGAGGTAGATTTCATTTGTTTTCTTCACCTTGTTCGCCTATATATTGACCATAGAGTCACAGTGCTGAGAATGTCGTTTGCTGCTAGTACAATATACACACATATAAACGGCACAGTCTGTTCGATATATTGTTTTTCACGTGTGAACGAATCGAAACAAAGCATTGCATGCTTACTTTTAGCACATGGCCGTTCCGTTGTATTGTGTGTATTGGCATCGATTTTTCGATAAACCGTTCTATGTTCTCAGCGCGTTTTTCGTTTTTTCTTCTTTACATATTATTTTTTGTTCACTTAGGCTACACAGATCTTGAGACTATGAACGCAAACCGTGTATTTGTGCGATTTTTTTCCATTTCGCGACTGGGCAAGCATACAAAAAAGGAATGAAATATGATATCAATTGATCATGCATTTGAGTAGAATGAGGAAAAAAAACGAAAAAAAAAAATCCATTTTTAGATGCTCGTTCATCGATTACATCGTATTTTCATTTTTCTTTTCCTTTTTTTTCATTTCAGTGTCGAGTTTTACTCAATTTACGAACATCACAACCATTTGAAGAGGTAATTGAAGATTTGGGCCAAGTACTAAAAATGACCGGCGCAAAACGAATGTACACATCAACTGGTGATGAAGTGCGAAGCTTTTCTCAGTTACGAAATGAATTTGCTGATATTGAAACATTTTATTTGGATTCGAGTGCAACGGCCATTGCACCAATTGGATCACCAATACGTCGATCCCGGTCACGCAATAATGTTTCAACAGCGGCCACAGCAGCCGCAACCATATTACATGATGAACCAGTTAAACCATCTGTACGGCAAAGAGCTAGAAGCAAGAGTCGTCCACGTGTTTTATATGCACCCGAAAATGAAATTGCAAATCGGGGCAGTGCCGATTTTACAGCACTTGATATTGCCAAAGAGGATCCAATTAAATTGAATATACGCGGTTTGCGACGTACATTTTATCCACCAATTCATCATCCACCTGTTGATAATACAGCACCAGATAAAAAAATGCAATTGCAATGGGTTCATGGCTATCGTGGCTTAGACGTACGCAAAAATCTATGGGTTTTACCATCCGGTGAGTTATTATATTTTGTTGCTGCGGTTGCCGTTCTTTATGATCGCGATGAAGAAACACAGAGACATTACACTGGACACACTGAAGATATTATGAGGTGAATTTTCTTTTTTAGAATTTTCGAGTTTTTCTTTTCGTGGATTTTGGTTTTTGTTTTTTTCATTTCTTTATCATTTTTGGTGTTTTTTTCTCGATCTTTACAAGTTTCTTCAAATCCATTGGTTTTATTTAGAGTTTATTTAAATATTTTTCGATTTTTTCTTGAGTTTTTTTTGCATTTTCTTTTCGATTTTTCACTTTTTCAATTTTGAGAAAAAAATCTTTTCATTTCAAATTTTCGAATTTATTCATCTGATTGGTTTTTCTTAATTTATGAATAAATTCAATGAATCGCATTTATTTATAATTATAAATATTGAGATTCTAAACAAAAGAGAAAAATTCTAAACAAAATTGTTAATTTTTTTGAATTGAGGAAATTTTTTGCATTTCTTTTGCCACAACAGCATGGATGTGCATCCTTCACGTGAACTTGTTGCATCAGGTCAACGAGCTGGCTCCGACAGAAAATCACAAGCACACGTACGCATTTGGAGCACTGAATCTTTGCAAACTTTATACGTATTTGGAATGGGAGAGCTTAATGTTGGTGTCACCGCTGTTGCCTTTTCACAATTGGTATGCAAATTTCAATGTCGATTTTCATTCTATACCCAAACTTGCATAATTTTTTTTTTGCATAAAAACATTCAGTGTTTTTGTGTTGAAAAAGCAATCGCGAAAAATTTGCACTTTGTTGCACTTTTTTCGTTTCCATAATGAGTAAACTCTTTGGTATTTTTTGTCGTCTCCTCAATAAAAAAAGTAAAAAAAATTCAATAATATTTTTCATATTCATTCACTAATTCAATATGTTTTTATCATAAATATTTCAAAAGAATGGCGGTAGTTATATATTGGCAGCTGATGCCAGTCCCGAGAGTGTATTGTCCGTATGGCAATGGCAATGGGGTCATTTGTTAGGAAAAGTTGCGGTAAATATCGATTTATTCATTAAAAATTCTCAAGTGTTGAAGTGTAATAATAAGTGTTAGTTAATTTCAATAATTTCTGAAACGAAACAAAAAAAAATTGCTTTTTTTACCGTTTAGACATTGCAAGAGAATTTGTCTGGTGCTGTATTCCATCCATTGGATGATAATTTGATAATTAGCCATGGAAGAGGTCATTTGTCATTTTGGCATCGTCGCAAAGATGGTTTCTTTGAGCGAACGGATATAATAAAGCAACCATCACGAACGCATGTGACAAGCGTTCAATTTGAGCCCGATGGCGATGTTATAACAGCCGATACTGATGGTTTTATTACCATTTATTCGGTTGATGCGGACGGTGCATATTTTATTCGAATGGAATTTGAAGCGCACAGCAAAGGTATTAGCAGTTTGGTAATGTTATCGGAGGGAACATTGCTTTCGGGTGGTGAAAAAGATAGAAAAATAGCCGCATGGGATTCATTACAGAATTACAAACGAATTACTGATACAAAATTACCCGAATCGGCTGGAGGTGTGCGTACAATTTATCCACAACGGCCTGGTCGCAATGATGGTAATATATATGTGGGAACGACACGCAATAGCATTGTAGAAGGTTCATTGCAACGAAGATTTAGCCAAGTTGTTTTTGGTCATGGACGACAATTGCTCGGATTAGCGGTTCATCCTGAGGAGGAGATTTTCGCAACGGCCGGTTGCGATAAAAATATAGCTTTATGGCGCAAACAAAAACTATTGTGGACTTGTCATTCGGGCTACGAATGTGTATCACTGGCATTCCATCCATTTGGATCAGCATTGGCTGTTGGCAGCACCGAAGGACATTTACTCATTTTGAATGCGGAAAATGGCACAAATATGATTACACTCAGAGTTTGCGGATCACCATTGAATTGTATCAGTTATAATCAAGGTGAGTGAACAATTTTTATCCTCCTCTCTCTCTTTCTCTCTCTCTCTTTTCTCGCTCCCTCACTCAAACATAAAATACTTTAATTTTCGATTTCAGTTGGTGATATGATAGCATTGGGATCACAAAATGGTTGCATTTACCTATTCAGAGTGTCAAGAGATGGATTTTCTTATAAAAAATTGAACAAAATTCGCGGATCACAGCCATTGCAACATTTAGATTGGAGCATTGATGCATTTTATCTACAATCTGTTACTGTTGATTTTGATTTACTATTTTGTAAGTATTTTTCTTCAATTTTCGTGAAAATCAATTAACCTTACTCCAAACTGTGTAAATCAAATAGAAAATTTTTGTTTGAATTTGCTAATATTTCGCCAAAAAAAAATAAAACTCTGATTATCTGAAATAATTCATGATTACAATGAATTTTAGGGGATGTGAGATCATTGTCACCAGAACGTAGTCCAATTGCAATGAAGGATATCAAATGGTTAACACAAAATTCAACTGTTGGCTTCTTGGTGGCTGGAATGTGGAACAATCGATATTATTCGAATTCATCAACCACAATTACAACATGCAATCGCGCCTCTGGACATGATATGCTTGCATCGGGTGACGCAGATGGTTATATTCGCATTTTCAGGTATGATTGCAAACACTGTTTGCCACTAAACTGTTTAATTGCATGCCATAAAATTGCTGTTAAATGAATATCTTCAAACATTTACAAACATTTACAAACATTTACGTTCACCATTGCAGATATCCTTGTATAAGCAATCGCAGTGAATATCATGAGACAAAAGCATATTCGGGTGCAATTGGCAGTGTTAGATTCCTTTATGGTGATCGATCATTGATTTCAGTTGGTGGAACTGATGCTTCGCTCATGATTTGGGATTTAATTGAAGAATAACCTCGGTGGGCGCAGTGGCGCAGTTCATTTGTCGAACGAGAGCCACAGCATACACCAAATGTCCTAGAATCACAACGTTCATTTATAGCATCTCCCGTATGTACCGATAGTGTAATGCCAAACAAATGGAACACCAGGAACGAGCGACGAGTAAGGCATTTCCTTTTCGTTGATTTCATTTTTTCAAATTATAATCCAATGTGTCTTTTGTGCATTCACAGGACAGTTCACCAACGATAATGTATATGGAAAGAGAGAGACATCGAAATCATCTTCGCGACCGAGGCTCCCATTTTTTAGACCATCGAATATTTTCACCGAATGATTCATTTTCAATAGTTGATTACGATTGATGCAACAATTAATTGTTTTAACTAAGAAAAGAAAGAAAAGTTATAAATTGTGCAACAGTCATGATTATTATAGAGATAATTCCCTTTTTTTCTGATTTTTTGGTTTTTGGATTCTGTTTTTTCGGGTGAAGGAGCGCAACTCAAAAAGAAAAATCAATCGATGCTCTTTTTAGCAAACCAATTGAAAATGGCTCTTCCAAGTGTGAAATAAAAATGCACACTTTTTGCACCAAACGATGAAACATAATAAAGAAAAAAAAAACTCAATTTGAATGAATATATCATTGACATTTGCAAAATAAAAAGACGAATTCATGCAGTGAAAAAGAAAACTTTTTTACAAATAAACCAAAAATAACAATGTTGCGGTCAAAATGTTAAGGCCGATTTCATTAAAATCACCAAAGTTCAAATTGAGCAAATATAAAAATGAATCGATTTGTTAGTCATCTTCATATTTCAATTAGGATAATTTGCAAACGCTTCAATATCGCCTATTTTACCTCATACGCAATCAGCGCCAATCGCTTCCAAAAAAAAAAAAAAAAAAAATCGAAAAACGTTTTTTTTTTCTCTTTCACAAAAATCGAATCCATTCCGAAATCGATTTTTCATTTCGCAACATTTTCGGTACAAAATGCAATCCATAAGATTTTCATTTTTTTCTCTTTTATTTAATATTTGAAGCCTTCGAAATGAGCCACATTTCTAGGGTCCGAAAACTGGACAATGACCAGAATTTCGTGATAATGAATTGTGCTTCCCTCACACACACAAACACACATACACATACATTCAACACGAATTTCGCAAAAACTGTTCTTTTTCGATTTTGTTCGCCGAAACTTTGCTGGCTCTTACCTCACATAAACATAAAAAAAAAAAAAAAAAAAAAAAAAAACAATTTTTGTATGAACACTGCTCGGCACCATTTCAGACCAACTTAAAAATTTTGCGATTTACATTTAATGACACATTGAATTTTCATTCCAAACTATAACGAAAACAACAACAACAACAAACATAGGCAAAAAAACTCTCAATTCTAGTGTTTAAGATTAGCTGTGGACCATTTCTCCTGTCTATAGCACCCTTCATATAACAACCGCATTAAACGGTCATCCTTATTTTCACAAACAAACAAGTTCATACAAACTATTTGTATAGTTTTTTTTCTCATCATTTGCAAAAAATTTTTTTTCCTTGTTTTGGTACAAAGAAAGAAAGAAAAAACAACTCAAAATCTAATACAACTTCCAAATGGAAAAAAACATAAAAACATGCAACATCATCTTTAGCACCTTATCTCACCAGTGTAAACCTGTTCTTTTGTTTAACTTTGATCAAAAATAAAGATAAACAAATTATTAACAAAATGAACTTAATTGGATTCACCAAAGAATGAACACATTGTTTTATTTATTGTTTTTTTCTTTTTTTTTTTTTTTGAAAGAATGATTGGAATGAAAAAATCAGAAATTTTGAAATTTTTTTTTTCTAATTTCAAGATTTTTTCATTCAAAGACCTACTTCGATGAGTGCCAAACCTATTTCAATGAGTTCCAAGCCTACTTCGATGAGTATCCACTTCGAGAAGTGCCAAATACGTTAGCCCAAAGTTAAAAATTATCCTCTGAACGGAATTCTACATTGTCAAACTCTTAAATGTAAGTAAATGAAGCAGAAAAAAAGTTAAAAGCAAAAATACAAGTAAAAAACTTGGGGAATGATTTAGAAAACCTGAAAATACGTACCTTTTTTTTTTGGAAATTTAGACAAAATTTAACTTGAAAAAATATTTTTTGACCAAAATCCTAAGTTGAAATTGTCAATGGATCTTCCAAACCGAATAAAGTTTTTTAAAACCAGATCGAAAGCGAAAAAAAAAAAACAGATTCAAATATCTTCGCACCGTGAAAAGTTCAACAAAAACGAATCTTATTGTCACTGAAACTTGTAATCATTGCGATAGATGTCGCTAGTTGGTAATGTAATAATTGCATGTTGAGCGGCAAGCGAAAAACTTATTTTGACAGATGAATATTTGGATATCGCATTGTTTATTTCTCTACCGACAAATTGAAGCTGCATAAGCCGAAATGAACTTGGAATTATTGGGTAAATTGTTATTTAATGTTTTTATAATTTTTTCAAATAAAATTCCAAATTCCAGTTGTTTGAAATGTATTAAATGGAATGAATGTTTTTAATTGAATTAATTTTATTCACATTTAGAATCATTTGGTCAAAATTATCCCGAGGAATTTGATGGTTCGCTCGATTGTATATCATTGGCCGTAACATGTTCATTTAATAAATATGGAACATTATTGGCGGTTGGTTGCAACGATGGCCGAATTGTTGTGTGGGACTTTTTAACACGAGGAATTGCCAAAATCATTTCGGCTCATGTGCATCCTGTTTGCAGTATTGGTTGGTCACGCAATGGGCACAAAGTATTTAATTTTTTTCATAAATTATCACATTAACTAATAGCCGATGCATATTCAATTTTTTTTTTTTATATTTTCCCGAATTTTAGTTAATTTCCGCCTCGACCGATAATAATGTGTGTATTTGGGATATATTGTCTGGTGATTGTGAGCAAAAATTTCGATTTCCATCTCCGGTATTGAAAGTACAATTTGATCCAAGAAATGATCAAAGGTGCCTTGTGTGTCCGATGCGTTATGCGGCCGTTTTAGTTGACATCAATGGAACTCATAAATGTTTGCCGTATGACAGCGACGTAAGTAGATTGATAATTGTTTAAATTGTTGCTCTTCTTCAAATTCACTGACATTTGCCGTTGGCTTGTAGACCACAAAGGTCGTGATGAGCAAAAAAAAAAAATAAAAATAAAAATAAAAAAATAAAACGAACTGCTTAATTTCAAGCAAGAATTGAAGAAAGAGTTTACCAGCACACTTTTAAAATAGAATTTAGAAAAAAATAACTCATGCAAAAATCTTCATCTGCAATTGCAGGGCGACTTGAATATAATTGCCTCATTTGATCGGCGCGGCAAATATATTTATACGGGAAATGCAAAAGGACGTGTTCTAGTATTAAATTCACATACACTGAAAATTGAGGCTAGCTTCAAAATTGTTGTCGGCACATCAAGCGCAACAGCTGTAAAAAGTATTGAATTTGCCAGGCGAAGCGAGTAAGAATCCTACATTAGCCATGCTTTGGAACTCATTGAATTTTCCAAATAAAACAAAAAAAAAAAACCCTTCTTATTTTCAGTTCATTTTTAATAAATACCTCGGACAGAATAATTCGTGTATACGATGCAAAAGAAGTGATTGCATGTGGAAAAGACGGTGAACCGGAGCCAATACAAAAACTACAAGATTTGGTTAATAAGTGAGTATAATTTTTTGATTAAATGACGAGTGAAAATTTCACACAATTTATTTTGTTTTTTTTTTTTTTTTTTTTTAACATCAGAACAACATGGAAAAAGTGTTGTTTCTCTGGCGATGGTGAATATGTGTGCGCGGGCAGTGCTCGTCAGCATGCTTTGTATGTATGGGAAAAATCGGTTGGAAATTTGGTAAAAATATTGCACGGTACAAAAGGTGAATTATTGTTGGACGTTGTATGGCATCCAGTAAGGCCGATAATAACAAGCATTAGTTCTGGTTTGGTATCGATATGGGCACAAAATCAAGTGGAAAATTGGTCAGCATTTGCGCCAGATTTTAAAGAGCTCGATGAAAATGTCGAATATGAAGAACGTGAATCAGAATTTGATATTGAAGATGAGGATAAATCGGTTGATTTATCGGCCGAAGCAAAACAAGATGAAGAAATTGAAGTGGATGTTGTTAAAGTTGATCCAATTGCCGCATTTTGTAGTTCGGATGAAGAATATGAAGAAGATGCTGGATTACAATTTTTACCAATGGCACCTGAAGTTGAAGATCCAGAAGATTCGGGATGGAATCAAGAGAATGCCAATGGACAAGAAAAAAACACATCAAAAGATGCCGATGAACCAATGGATACCGACGATTTATCATCACAAAGTGGTGTTCGCAAAAAAGTACCCACATTTGATATTAGCCTTGAAGCGCCACCTAAAGATGGTATGTATGCTCAATTCAATGTGAAAATTGTTCATTCGAACGAAGCGAATTTGTTCAAATTAATTGAATCTTTTGACATTTCAAGACAAAAACATTTTCACATTTTTTCAAAGCAAAAAAAAAAAAAAAATGCTAATTCTGTTTGTTTTTTATTCTCCAAAATTCTCTTCATTTCCTTCAGAAACCCATCCATTGCTATTGAATCGAAATAATAAAGATAAACAAGGTCAAATGGCTAAAAAAGCGGCTGGTCGTCCCCGAAAATGAATTGCCTATATACTCTCATCGTTGACATTTCAATTCCAGATTTATGTTTGTAAGTGATTGTGAACCACATTGTCGTCAAAAGTGAATAAGTAAATAATAATTGCATTGGATTTAGTTGTAAAAAAAAAATAAAATTTTAATTTAATATGAAAGAAAATTTTATTGTTCATTTGAGTCTAATTAAATTCATATTTTTACAATTGATTTGTGTCTATCTCATTCATTCGTATTCAATTGAAATGATCCAGTGTCAAAATGAGGCGGCGATGCTCTCTAAAGCTCTGTTTTGTATTTTATGAAAGAGTTTTCGTATTATACGAGCCACCAATGCGTTAGTGTATGTATTAATGTTATGACATGTGTTGAGCTGTCAGTCGATAGATCTTCGATAGGGATCGCAAGATCTCAATGCATTTTGACAATCGTTGTTATTTTTAAGCATGATCGTACATATTCACAGACTCTTGCATTGAATAATTGTGTGAAATCCAAAAATTGATATGATGTCTCGCTTTCGCTAATATGTTGCTGTTCTGTTTTTACTATTCATCATATATTCATCGTGTGTAGTGTTGTTGATTTGTGCTACATATCGTTGTTTCGCAAAAGGATACATTAATTTGAAATCGTCTGAAATTAAATTTTCATGTCTTTGATTTCTCATTCATTTTTTTTTATAATGCGAACGATTTATTTGCCATGATTTGTATCATTCAATCGTATCTTATTAAATCGCATTGCATATGTGAATTAAATCGAATTTTGCATTTTTTGTGAAATTGACGTGCGTGTGTTAAAGAAAATTGTAAAAAAAAGTGTGCCAATTACCTTCAATAACATAGGCAAGAGAAGAAAAAAATTGTAAATTAAAGAAAATAAAATGTTGTGAAAGTCGTAAGAAGTGAGTGAAAAAAAAAACAATAATAAATCAAACACATTGACATTTGGTCAGATAAATTATGTTCAATGTTGAAAATAAGCAGTGAATTAAATCAAAGATAGAAATAATACTGAAATTCAGGTAATTATAATTAATCAACATTTGTGAACATACAATCAAACGAAAGAATGACAATTTGTGAGCAATTCTCTTGGATTCGTGAATCTCTGATCAATTCTAATTAGCAGTTAAGCATAAGAAGGGATACACACATACAACATACAGTATATACAACAATTCAACAGCATTCAGCATACACATTACAATATTCAATATAGCACAAAGAATACCTAACAAGTACGCGACAACTGACACCACAAACCACTTACGCAATTTGATTTGCATGCATCAAACATCAATCGAATATCATTTTGTGGTGTGGTGCGTTCTGTGTCATTTCTTCTGAATTTCTTTTTTTCTTGTGGCATAGACGAGAAAGAAAAACAGAGGCAAAGAGAGACAGAACTAGGGAGTCAGTGAAAGAGAGAGAGAGAGAGAGAAAGAGAACAAAAAAAAAAAAAAGATTCAAGTAACATTTCGCTGAATCGGAGCACATACAGTTTAAATCATGCCAAAATTAAGCGATAAATTGAGTGAAAGGAGTAATAATACGGTACGCAACCATCATCGTATGCTGATTGATGGCTTTAGTAACTATGAAGATGATTCGTTGCCCGATTACAGCGAATTTGATAGTGAATCAGTGGTATTAGACTATCGCCGCGAAAGGTAATTGCGATTGTACGATGTGTGATCTCTCTGCTGTGATGTGATGAACGGAATTTTGCTCATTACTGATCCGTTCTTGGCTTGCGAACTACACATAGTTTTTTTTTCTTTTCATTTTTTTCTGGTTTTTCTACTACTCTTCTCATTTTTTCCAATTCTGTTTCGATCTATCTGTGTTCTTTCTTCTTTCCATCGAATGTGAGAAACGTGAATTATGTGCACGATTTTAGAATTAAACTAAAAACCATTTTCGGAAGAAAAAATAAAAACAGAGAAGAGCCGGAAAAAAGAGAAAATAAGAGTTAAAAGAAGACAAAGAAAAAAAACAACAACAACAACGCAACTAACAAAACACTTCGCCTGGGTGAAATAGACTTGAATTGCCGCTATGCCATACATATTCGTGTTTCCCCTTTTTGTTTGACTGACCTTTTCGAAATGCGAATGCTATTTTTGAATTTGAATAACAATTTTCGACTTGAACGTTGCGACTTTTTTTTTAACACTGATTTTGGTTTGAATGTGGTGATTTTTTTTTTGTTTTTGTTTTGTTTGTTTTTTTTTTTTGTCATTGCATTGGATTTTAGGTGTTTTATTTGATTTAGGCCTTTTATTCTATTTAAACATTGGTTTTGTTTTCAGTTTGCTTGAATTTGTGATTGATTGAAAAATTTCATGTTTCGAATGTGTGTTGAAATAGTTATTGTTTTGTTCATTTTTTATGTAGCCGAAGATTTGCCCAACAAACCAATAAAATGTCTGCACCGATGACTACAATCGAAACGGTCACAATAACTCGGCCATTAAAGGTATGTGCAAAATACATGAATTTTGAAAAATGCAAATAGTTGCTCTGCCTTTAAGTTTAGTTCGCATATATTGTTCAAAGTATTTTTATTTTTTTTTTTCGTTCGATTTTTAATGAACAAATAAAAAATTTATAATTAAATGCTCTAAAAATGATGAAGTGACACGATGTGACGTATGTTTGATATTAAATTGGCTCAGTTGGTAGGCAAATAAAACTAGTTAAATCCATTAGTGGCAACGAAATTATTCAAAAATTTGCGCTACTTCATTTGTCCATTTTCAAATATGAATGAACTTCATCCCTTATGCGCACACACACACACATTCAACAAGAATTGGCACGATGTGCAAATACAAGTTGCATGCATGATGTGCTATGTGTGTCTATAAAAATGATTCAATAGAACACACGAAAAACAAAAACCATGTATAGAAATAGAGAAAGAAAGAAAAAAAAAAGAAATATTTTCACACACAATCATATCATAGTCATAAATTGAAATTAACGACGCATGCGTCTCAATTTTCCCAGACAAATGGTGGCAAACAATGTACAAACAAAAAGAGAGAAAAGAAAGAAGAAGAAAGCAATTGCTGCTGATGCCAAAATAATCGACAAACTCCCCCCAAACACGACACAATACACAATAGAAAAATTTGTGTCTCTTGTCTTCTCATATATTTACAATTACATTTTACTCAATTAAAAAAATAAAAATAGTACGAAAATATTTTCATTCAAATTACAATGAAAACAAAATGATTGAAAGACTTTATTTGATTAGGAATAAATTTTAATTTCACTGTGAAGTGTGTGTGTGTGTCTGTGGGTGTTTTAACAATTTTGTTCGTTGGTTACAATAAAAGTGTGAAAATTCTTTATTCCTTAAGTCAAGTGTTAAAGCGAAAGAAAGAATAAACAAAAAAAAAAAGGAGAGAGAAAAAATGTGTGTTAAACGGATGATGTGCGACAACAAAAAATGGTGAGAACCATCTTTGTCGGAGCCAAAATCGATGGAAATGAATAGTTGCTTGTAAACCAGTTGAAATGTCTAAATGATTAAATGATGTTTTCGATGTTTAAGACAAAGAAAAAAAAAAGGATTTTGAACATTGGATTTGAACAACGGCTTTTCTTTTGGTTTTTAATGTGAAACACTTTATTGGATTTGATCAACTGAACTTGAGGGGCAATTTGTATGCCCATCAGCAACAGTAACAGCAACAAATATAAAGAGATTGAGAGGGAAGAGGAGAGTGTGAAAGAAAAAAAAAAACAACAATTGTGTCTGTATGTGGGAGTAAAAGGGAAAGAAAGAAAGAGAGAGAAAGAGAGAGAGAGAGAGAGAGAGAGAGAGAGAGAAAAAAAGTTATTCAAAATATTTACATCGTTTCCGTGCAGGAAAATAAGTCATTCCGTATCAAAGGAAATTCCATAGATTTACCACATAGAACATCCATTTTTTTTTTCTATCTGGTTAAGCAAAAATCAATCCAAGAATAGACTGACCGCAACGATCTCAGACGATAAATTGCATTTTTTGTGTCGAAAGGAAGCACGTTTTGTTTTGATTGTGTGTTAAGTGCAAATTCGTATGTAGATAAAGAGAGCGTTTTTTTCTTTCTCTATCATTTTCCATTCGGTTTTTTGTTTCTAATTTTAATCGCCGTCGTCTTCTGTGAAATAACCCAAAAATTATGGCTACCAATTACATTGCACAGGTATACATTAAGCGCCCTCACTTCATACACTTGAACAATAGCAAAATTAAACACATACACATACACAACAAAATAAAATGCACTTTAATTTGACGTAATGAATTCGTAAACGACATGCTAATTAATATGAAATTTATTGATTTTTTGCTTCTGCTTACGACAACAACAACAACAACAATGATGATGATGATGATGATGATGATGATGATGTTGAACATGGCAGGTAATCGCCTTTATTTGTGGTAATATCGTTGTTATCTTGTTGATAATGGCATTAACGTCAACTGATTGGCTGTTATCATCGGGATGGCGTCAAGGCCTTTTCACACATTGCATCGAGGATCTCACACCGCCATTACCATTCAATTATGATGCTAAAGAAGCTGGATGCTATCCCAGTCGAGATGTTTGTGAGTACAATTTTTTGGATTCAGAATAAATGTTTGACTGTTACAGATCGGACTCAAAAATGCTCCAATTTCAATTGCTATTGCAAAACGCAAAAATTCAAATTGCAATTGCAAAAATGCTTAAATTTCTTTTTTTTATTCAATCTTTCGTGTATTCAACAGTTTACATAAAGGCAACAGCCGGTTTGTGCATAATCAGCCTGGTGACAGATATAATTGCAACAATTTTAACAGGAATTGGCTTACAAACAAAAAATCAAAACATAAAGTATAAGTTCTATCGGCGAGCTGTACTCATTATGTTGGTTGCATGTGAGTATAATTTTAGTTAAAAATGGAACATTTGAAAATCTATATATATTGAAGAAGTGGAAGAGGAAGAGGAAGAAGAAGAAGAAGAAGAAGAAGAAGAAGAAGAAGAAGGTGTTCCAAATCAAAAATGATTTTGTCTTATTTTCGTTTAGTAATTGCTGTATTGGTGGCCCTCATCATGTATCCGTTATGTTTTTCGGGTGAATTAAGCCATGGAAATCGTCCAATTTGGGAATTTGGATGGGCATATGGAGTATGCTGGGGTGCAGCTATCTTTTTGTTCGGTGGTGTTATTTTATTGTTATGCGATAAAGAATCAGAAGAGATTTACTATAAAGAACGTAAAATCGTACACAATACGCAATTACAAACCACCTAGGCCAGATCGCACGCCCTGCCAGATGTCGTTCTCTAAGCTGAGTTTTTCTTTCATTTTTTATACATATAAATTATATATTGATAAGTATCAACACATGAACACACACATTCAGATACATACATTATACACAGACACACAGACACAGACACAGCCACAGCCACAGCCACACAGTGACAAGTAATTTGTTTAAGCAAAACAAAGTAAAAAAAGAAGAAAAAATGCGAACGGCGCCGATATTGTACGAAAGTGAACAAGTTGCACTTTCTTGTAGGCCCGTCTCAATCTTTGTGTCTTTCTCTCGCACCAAATAAAATAAAACATACAGACGAATTAATACAAATGGAAAACTCATCTCTCATACATACCAACAACATACACATAAATAAATAAATAAACATGCAGCGGATTAAAAGGAAAACAAAAAACAAAATGAAAACCAAACCGAAATTAACGATTTAAATCAGCACATCAACTATCATTCAGAAGTGAAAAGACGAAATTCAAAAGAAACAAAAACAAAAACAAAAACAACAAATGACAAAATACTGTATGATTTCTTAAGAAATTTAGCATCTAAATTTATGATTAAGTTATAAATTGCTGTATTGTGAGAATATAATGAAAAGAGGCAGAAAGAAAATGAAACGAAATTTTTTGTGGCCACATGCATAAGCTCGACTTTGATACGAAAATATACTTTAAATTACATTCAAGTGAGTCAGTATGCGTCCGAAAGTCACATTATGAAAAAGATATTATATGAAAAAAAAACATAGTTTAAATCAAACGAATCTCGTCTACCGTTTACACATTCGATACATGCTGCACCCATACACATATTTCGACAAAAACAAAACAAAGAGGAAAAAAAGAATGAAAAAAACATGAATTTTCAACATTTTTTCGGTCGATATACAAAAAAAAAAAAAAACATAGAGCTGATGAATCAACATGAATAACCCATGATGAGTAAATAGCTAAAATTGAAAAAAAAAAAAAAAAACATTTTTAAAAGGAAAATCTTTTTCGGTGAAAAATTAAAGGACATATTGAATTGAAAACAGAGAGAGAGAGAGAGAGAGAGAGAGAGAGAGAGAGAGAGATAGAGAGAGATAGAGATGATACGAGATGAAAGTATAAATGAGGAAACAATTATAGGAATTATAAACATTTTTGCGTAAAACGTGAAAA
The DNA here is from genome assembly GCA_029041755.1 of Resseliella maxima. NCBI lineage: Eukaryota > Metazoa > Arthropoda > Insecta > Diptera > Cecidomyiidae > Resseliella > Resseliella maxima. Next base: position 182,937 of record JAQOWM010000907.1, read on the forward strand.
TGATAATGTACACGAATTATCACGTATTTAGAAATGAACAAAGCACGTTCGGCTTTCATATTTATTGTTAAATCATGTACAATGGAATGATTTGTTTTGTTTCGCAAATGGAATTTATCTCTATCGAATATATATAGATTTATCATTCGGTTTTTTGTTTCGGTTCATTTGTTTAATTGTTTGTAAAACATAATGTCCACACCGATCTGCTGATCCATCGATGTCTCCCTTCCCCTAGCCCAGAAGAGAGAAATGAGGAAAACTATATGCCAATTATCTAGTGATTATTAGAATTATATTTGTTTCAAACATTTAATTTATTGTTAGTTGAAAACTATTTGTGAAAAAAACATTTTGCTTTTTTTATCTTTTGGATTTTTTTTTTACTTGTTTCCTGTAAATTGTTTAATTTTTTTTTTTTGTTTTATTTACAATATGCCGTTGAAATTTCAATATTGATGACTAAATGATTCACCATCAAGAATATATATTAAGAATATAGAACACACATTTGATAGTATATTGCAGCTAATTGCCACAAAGTGACAGCTGCTGTACATGAAAACTTTACCAAAAACAATATAACATTATTCAAGAAATACCATTTTCTAAATCCAAACTTAAAATACTCAACACATGGACCTGAATGCATTTTTTAAAAAATAAAAAAACAATAATATTCTTTTTATAATCAAACACAATTTGGAATTTCAAATAGAACGTCTTATCATGGAAAATCCAACATTCTTTTTCATTCAATTTATTTCAACCAAAATTCATGTTCGATTCAAATTGAAAATTCAATCAAATTAACAGAAATGGAAGAATCTCTTAGAAATTCGCTGATTTTTCTTAGAAATAATTTGTCTTTAAAAATGGCGATTTTTTCTGATTTTTTCAAAATTATTCGTAGAAACTTCTTCGAATTATTGAGCACAAATTTATATATACATATTTTTTTTTTGCTCATACTAATGTTTGTTTAGAATTCTTCCAGTGAGAATTTTTTTTTTTTTTTTTTTTGAATTTTTTTATTGATTTTTTTTTTTTTTCAAAAAAACTACTTTTTTCCATACGAAATGCAGTTGGAAATTGATACGTTCACCATGAGAATACCAAGTATATTTAATTTCAAATTGTGTAAAATGGCATCTTCCGTTATAGATGTAAGTGAATGAAAAAAAAAGAAAAATTGACCGCCATAATTTCCAGATGACATTCTATATGAGAAATGAGATCATATCAATCCATCTAAAAGGTTTACGCATCAGATTACACCCACTGAGAAATGCAAATTCAGGAAAAAATATGAACTAAAAATGAGAAATGTTTCAGCGTTAGATTGTTAAAATGTGAATGAGAAAAGTGTGATTTTTTTTTTAATTTCAGACAAAATGGATTGTTCGGCATCTTTGCCAGATTCCAAAAGATCGAACGAAAAGTAAAAGCACATATCAACTGAATTCCAAATCATTTCGTACTGTTGGATAAGACATAAACATAAACATTTCAACGTGAGAGATTTTCCACATAGATTTCATATACCATTTTGTTGAGCAAAAAAAAAGGTCGAAAAGAAAAAAAAACTTGTAACAAAAGTGCAAAAATTGAAAAATTCATAGATTGTAATTAAAATTGCAAAAGGTAATAAATATCTCGATTGAAAGAAAAATAAGAAAAATCAAATCAAGAGTCAGGTTGTTCAAGAAGACATTTTGCAAATAATTGTTTTTTTTTTTCGTTAAATTATTGCCGATGAAAATTTATCTAGTTATTTCATGCTGTACACAAGCATTAAATGTGGAACTCTTTCGAAATGTTCAAATATGTTCATTGTGAGCTACAGAAAAAGAAAAATCATATGAGCCGTTTTGTTTTTCACATGCAAACCAATATTGACATTGAGCGCCATTGAATTTATATATTTTAATGATTTTTTTTTTTTTTTTTGTAATTTATTAAATTGATCTTTGTCGCAACTAGAATTGTTATAAATAAGGAAGTTAAATAGCAACACACTTTGCACGTTTTATTGTGAGCATTTTCAGTTCAAAGTGCATCATTTTGTAATCTCGCGCATTTTCCAAATACCGATTTGAATCTCAATTACGCATCTCAAGCACTGTTTTTCACAACCTCCATTTTGATTTCTTCGGAGAGATATGTTTCATTTGGTTTAGAATTTTGTTTTTTCAAGAAATTTTATTTATTTAAGAAGAAAAATCCTCTTTTTTCTTGCGAAATAGTTTTTTGTTTTTTCAAAAAAATTGCTTTTTTATTTATTTTATTCAAAAAGAAAATCTTGCAGGATATTTTTTATTCAAATTTAATTTCTTTTTTTTACTGATAAAGTCATTAATGTGAAAGAAAAATGAACAATTTTGATAAAAAAAAAACAACAACAACAAAGAAAACTAAAATGAATAAGAAAATTTCTAGAATTTATGCAATTGTCAAGATTTTCTTCTGGCCAAAATGATTTAACAATCAATCCATGTTATAATTAATCCTTATTATGGTAAATAGCAAGCATACATTTAAGAGAATTAAAAAAAAAAGAAAATCTAAAATGAAGAAACAAGAAAATGGAAATGAAAACGATGAAAAACTTTAACTTAACAAGTAAAAACTAAAGAAATAACAAAACAAAACAAAAAATATATATAATTTATACATAAATTATGCATATAATACGTAAGTGTATGTAATATCGAATTAAAAAAAAACTCAATTAGAAACGATCAACAAATGAATTCAAAAAGGTTCGCATATAGGCAGGAACGTGCGGAGTGGATATTTAACTAAAAACAAAATAAATGATAAAATGCCCATTAAATATTAATTAATTAATTAATGAAATGAAAGAAACCAAGAAACAAGAAACAACAAACAACAACAACAAAAAAAAAAAAAAAAATGAACACATTAAATAAAATGCACATGTATAATTAGGAAAAAAAAGGCAATTTTATTAAATCGCATTTATATGGATTAAGATCGAATTGTTGTATTGCAGATGAATTTGTGTATGGACAATCTGTGCTTGTGTATGATTATATGAATCATGGTAAGTATGTAGCGCCATCTCTTGGCAGCTTGATAGGGGCTTGATTTAATTTAATAGTAAAATCGAATATGGCAACAAATCATACACGTATTTAATGTACTGCAGTAAATTGTCAGTACGTTCTACGAACAATGCAAACTGTCATTGAATGTTGGAAACGTAACCCATAGATTGCCCATAGTATTATACACAGACAATATAGCAGGTATTATGTGTGTGTGTGTGTGTTGTCAAATATTTATGAGCAAATGCTCAACAAACACCCATAAACACAAACACCAATGCTCACCAGCAGCAGTAGTAGCAGAAGAAGAAGAAGAAGGAAAAGAAGAAGAACATACAAAATAGGAGAGAAGAACATGAAGTGAACAGTGAAGTGATACATACAAAAGAGAAGGAATTTATCAATTTGGCCAACAACAACATTAAATATATCGTGACTTGAAGCATTCATCGACGATTGGATTTCATACAATTGCATTGCATCAACTAAAATTTCCATCATACACACTTTTCTGCATATTAAAAAACAACGAGGAACAACATTTATTTTATTAAAACAAATCAATAAATAGGCACAAAAAAAAAAACAATAAAATAATAAAGAAAATGGATGACCACGAAAGCATTTTGTTGATTAAGCAAGAAGTGTTTGTTTATAAAATACCACCAGCTGGTAGTAATCGAAAGCACAGGTATATATAACCAAAATCAAATTCATTCTCTTCAAGTTTATTCTCTTTAAATCTCGTTGGTTTTAAATATTTCGTTTTGTGACTTGTGTCATTGAATGTGGCAAATGTTTGACAAAAGAATCAAAAGTGTGCCAATTGAATAAAATTATGTGCCGAATGATAATTCATTTGTGTTTGTTTGATTATTAATTTGATTCTTGCACTTGAAGAGAAAACGTTTTTTTTTTCTGCTTTTGATTTTGGTTTTTAATTTTAAAGTGATAATTGATTTGTGTGTGAAGGCATTACAAATTTTATGTATATTCTTCTACAGAGCTGCAAATTGGAATTTAAGTGAACCATTGTGGACGGGCCGCATGAAATTGGTTGCTAAAGGTGTTAATGTCAATCTTAAATTGGAAGATAAAAATACGGGCGCACTATATGCCAATTGTCCAGTTGAAACATATCCAGGTAAATTGTGTGTGTGTGTGTGTGTGTGTGTGTGTGTGTGTTCGAGTGTCAGGAAATTATTACAAATTCACATTGGATCGATCGTCCAAGGAAAAAACCATGACCTTCAGAATAAATGTAAAAGTAAAAAATCAATTTTCTTATCTTGTGTCCCATGTCTAGGTGTTGCTATTGAGGCAGTTAGTGACAGTTCCAGGTATTTTGTGATCCGTGTCGTCGACGACAATGGTAAATAATTTGATTTATTTTCATTTGCAAATTTCTATTTTAAGATTTGCTTTCGCTTTATTGTTACAATATAAACAAAATGAGAGAAAGAGAAATGTGATTCTGTTATCAGTGCGAAGGTCAAGTGTTGTCATAACTTTTCTCCATTGTTTTCAATTCAAGCAATGATTGTGTCATTTTATTTTCAAAACAAAAATGAAAAGCATTCATTCATGTACATGATGAAGAAAAGTAGGAAAGACATTATGTTTATTGGATTTTTTTTTTTCTTTTTTCCTTATAGGTCGGACGGCATTCTTGGGTCTTGGCTTTGGCGATCGATCCGATTCATTTGACCTGAATGTTGCGCTGCAGGATCATTTTAAATGGGTGAAAAACCAAGAGAAAATCGATCAGGAAAAAGTGACGCCTCGACAAGAGCTTGATTTAGGATTCAAAGAAGGTGAAACCATCAAAATCAACATGAAAATCACCGTAAGTTAACATGTGTCACACATCGCTTGAAATACATTTCTTGCTTTTGGTTATTTTTTTTATTCACTATGAATTATATGGGCGTACATCACGTCGGACGACATCATATCACATCAACATAACATTTTATTTCTCTGCTTATTCGATTTTTATCTCTTATTTATCACAAACGCATACATTTCAAAACCAATTTACAAAAATATTCACTACTATGGTTATCGAATTTATACAACTTTCTATGCAGAGCAAATTCGATTACAAACGACTGAATGGTTTTTTTTTTTTGCTTTTTTTTTATTCTTGATTCAAATATAAATAACGTCAATGTTTTTTTTTTTTAAATGATTTGCTGAACATTTAAGTTTCTTTGAACTTCCAATTCGTAGACGAAAAAAAAGAGAATGAGTTGAGGATTTTGCAGAAAGAAAAAACGAACATTCATCGAAAAAGAATCTTGTAAATTATGCTTTGAAACATTCATGTATAAGTTTTCTTATTTGAATATTTATGTTGGACTTGATTTTGTTTGTAATTTCTAATCTTGAGCAATTTCTTTTCTTTTTTTTTTCATTAAAAAAAATCTGTTCTTTCTGTTTATTTAAAGTTTCGTTCAATGAAATTACAATATATACGTACAAAAAACTGATAAGAGTATAAGAAGAACATAAAATGGACTATGATTCACCGGATATTTCATAATTTTCTGTGGCGTTTTATTTTCTTCTCATTTAGAAAAAAGATGGAAGTGAATCTTCACGACGAACACGTACGGGGGCAACGGGAGCATTTCCACCACCACCAGGTGGAATTAAATTAGCGCCACCACCATCGAATCCAACGGAACCGTCATCGAACAACAGGTTTTTACACTAAATTCTTGATTTTTAATTTTCTGTTCATGTTTCGTAGTTTGCTTTGCACTTTTTCCAATTGTTTCTTAACTTAATTCGCATCGTTTTTTCATCATTTTTAAAATCAGTTTCCAATTTTACCAATATTTCTTTGAATAATTTTTCATGCGAATAAAAATTGCTTTTTCTTCTATTTTTTAATTGAAAATTGTAGCAGCCAATCGACGCCACAGTCTCAAGCATCTCCAAAAGCGAACGCCAATTGGGTGCAATTCTAAATGGGATCCATAATGTGTTATATGTTTGCTGGATGGCAGTTTTTATGAGTGTAAAAGAAAGATAGCTAAATAGAAAAATAAAGAAAGAGAGAGCGCGAAAAAAACTATAGAGATGGAGAGAACGAGAAAGAGAGAGAGAGAGGGAGAGAGAGAGAGAAAGAGAGAAAGAGAGGAAGAGATGATACTAAAAGTATCAAAGAAATATACTTATTAATGGTTACACGATCTTTGAATGAATAAGGAATCATATATATTATATATTATTATATACATATAAATTACGATAAAAAAAAACAAAACAAAACAAAACAAAACAAAACGTGTGAAGATGTAATGAATAATAGGAGTGACTTTTAGATGATATGAGTCAGAGAAAGAGAGGAGAGAGAGAGACAGAGAGAGAAAATGCGAGCGCGCGCGTTGCTGTGATGAAAATTGATCACGGCATTTTGTTCGAAATGTGATGTAAAGAGAGAAACAAACAAATGCGCAAACGATTGTTTTCAGTTGTTAAAACCTACATTTCCGAATTGTTCAATAATTTAAGTGTGACGCTTTTTAAAATTTTCATTTTTCTTCATTTGCCCGCAATATAAAAGCTGCATGAAGCGCTTCAACATTGTTAAATGGATCAAAATTACATTTCAATGATTGGCAATTTATTCGATTTGATAAATAGGCTGAATCGGCACATAGTACATTAAATTAAACAGTAGAAAGGTTTGCTGATGGTTTAGTTCTTTACAAAACATCTGCTTTAATAGATTTCTTGCACAATATTAGCGTTTAGTTTCAAGCAAAAATAGGGGAGAAAAATAAAATTCACTAGAAAAAAGTATTATGAACTTCAAATCCATTTGAAATGAAGAAACAATGAAGGATGTTTCGAGAGAGAGAGAGAGAGAGAGAGAGAGAGAGAGATTTATTTGATTCGTTTAATGGTATTCGGTTCAAGTGCATTTAACTAACTTGTTGAGCTCAAGTTCAATCGTAACTAGATGCGCCGCTGTTATTTTTTTTTCTTCTTTTTTTCTCATGTGTTCTGTAATATATCGATTCGCAAAACACAAGTCAAATCAGTTCAGTTTCAATTGAGGGCAATGTGCAACGTTTCTTTTTTTATTCTCCTTCTGCCCGTGTGTTTTCTTTTTCTTTCTGGTGTTATCGTCTTATTCTTATACAATTCTTCTTCTTAGATTTTTTTTTTTCTTTTAATCTTCCTTTTTGCTTCTCTTTTTTTTATTTCGTTCGATTTTCGTACACTTTTGCTGAATTCAATCCACAGCCTAATTAATCGTACGTGCAAAACAATTGCATATAGTTGTTATAATATATATAGTTAATATGCAATAAAATTCAATGTAAATTTTATTTTGATCTTATATTTTAAAAATGAAAATGGCGATACTATCATTCCATTATTCATCATCGTATCAAATTGATACTTTGATTGCAAGATATATTATGTGGAAAATAACAGAAAAAAAAACAAACAAACAAACAAACACAAATAATACAAACAAACAGAAAAACAAATAAAGAAAATGAAAATTGTACATTATTTGTTGAAATTTTCACAAATATCTTACAAAATAAATATAGAAATAAGCTTCACAGGCTTACCGTGTAATGTGAAATATTGAATCTCCGCAAAAGGTTTGTATGCGTTGTTTCTTTATATTTCTTTCATTTAATATGTTTATTTTCACTAATTTGTTCATTGATTTGTCTGATATGATTAGATGATTTCAAAAATCAAAAGTCAAAACCGATGTAAATGCTGCTCATAACGTTTGTTTTAAGATAATCCACCAGGGACATTTGTTTATGGAATGAAGGTTTCAAACGAACTTTATATGTCCGTCCGTCCGTCCGTCCGTCCTTCTTCTCGAGAAAAAATGACAGACCAAATTCTTTTGGATCGTCCTTCTTGAGAAGAAGGACGGGCGGACGGACGAACATATAAAGTAGACAGTGCTTATCCGAGAAAGACGAACCAGAACGATTCGGACAGTGTTTTTCATGTCTGTGTCCGTCCTTTTGACACTTTTATTATAGAAGTATTGATAGATGAATTCTCGATCAGTAATGTTTCAACATTTGTTAAATGTCCATTGTTTTGTGGATCAAAATGTGCGCATTGAAATTATTCAAAACAACAGACCAAAAAAAAAATCTTTTTTGAATTTTGATTACTTTAAAAGTAATTGTAATCCTCAAAATAATCAGGCAATAAATTCTACACATTGTGAATGAGATCGTAAATATTTTTGATGAATTATGTTTTCATATAAGGAGTGGTATTTTAAAGAACGGTTGTCATTTAGACTGTGCTTTTATACCATTGTGCTTCTAAAGCACTATATTACGTTTTGCTATTGAACACTTATGAGATTTATATGTCTACTTTGGTGGCGCTAGTATAGAAAAATAGATACTATAAAGTCGACGATCACTCTTTCTCTGATTATTTGAAAATATATTGTAAATAATTAATTAATCTTCACTTTTTCCATTTTTTCGTTAATTTATGTTGAAAATCAATGAAAAAAAATAAATAAATAAATAAAAATAAATAAATCATTGAATCATTTCCATATTTTTCCCAAATTAACAATTTGAATTTGAATTTAGTTGCGCCATCTGTTATAATTCATCCATTCATCAGCTGTTTGACAATGGAATTTTTGACAACTTAAGACATTTCAATTTATGTAACAATATTGAACTGAGCTTTTTTCGGTAGTTGGTGTCTTTCATTTGAAATTCTTCATGAGATATGATCATTTGAAATATTTTCAATCTTAAAAGTTGTGAAAAAATTCTAAAATAAGAAAAAATGAAGAAAATTGATAGAAAGTTGAATGAAGTGTTTTGTCGTACGGTGATGTTTGGTCATCGTACGATATTAGTTGATTCGATGAGAAGATTTTTCATAAATAAAAGATCATATCGGCATGTAGTTACTTGTAAATCAAAATTGTGCTTGCCAGTCATTCAAAATTTTGAAAACATCCGAAAATATTCAATGGGAAAAGATGCAGAGGGAATCGAAACAAATCTTGATAAAATCAAAAGATATTTGACCGATGGAAATAATGGTGCAATTTTTGGAAATCTTGAGCAATCATCTTTTGATAGTAAACAATTATTTGACATAATTCGTAGTGCAGTTAAAAGTGGAAATGTGAAAATAGTTGAGAAATCGCTGAATTTATTGCCGCAAAATATTCTGAATGACAGACTGATTGATCCAAATCTTCAACAAATCTGCAATGAAATCGTTCGAGCGAATAAAAATTCATCATGTGATAACAAACAAGATCCATATGAATTAATCATACAACATTTGCCGGTACCGGAAATAGAATCTAAGGATTATGGGATATTTTTAATACAAGAAATGATTACAGCCGAAGAAAGCATATCGAATATTGAAAAATTTTGTGAAAATTTGTTAAAAAGTAAACGAAACTCAAATGCATACGATGTTTGCTTCAAATGTTTGGTTGATGTCAATTTGACATTAGCTCAACATTTCCTGAAAGCATTGCCTCAACAAAAATCGATTCCAAAGCATTACTTTAAATTACTAATATCGAAAGCTAATGATGAAAGTGAATTGGTTGAAATGGTTAGATTTGCAGTCAATTTAAATTCAAAAATTAATATGAGAAATATATTGAGTTGCATGAAGACCCAAATGGACACTTCAATGGAAATATTGAACACTTTGATTAATGTGGGCATTCAATCAGGCGAATTAAAAACAACAATGATTCAACATTTTTTGCAACAAAATCGAATTGAAGATGCAATTAAAGTGGCAAATATATCGGATGATCCAATTGATTCATTTATTGTTGCACCAGCAATAGCAAATTACTTTAAACAATTGAAAGAATGGATTGATTTTGTACCACCCGCCAATTTGATAAAGAAACTTCAGAATGATTGCCAATTTGATTTAGCTGGACATGTAGCGGTGTTAGTTTGCGATAAACAAGATAAAAATGACAATTTTCGAAAAACAAATCAACTATTGCAACATTATGAGGAGTGCCATATAGAGGTTTCATTAGTGGCCAAAAAAGAGATTTTAAAAATGATTTCAACAAATCGAATGATCAATAATTCACTCAATGCTGTTTTGGAAAACATAACCAGCAATGAATTAAAACCTATAATTCAAGAGAAACCATCAGTTCCAGACATAATACAGTCAGAAATAACTAATTTGGAACGTAAATTATGTGAAAACAAATTAAAGGGATTACCATGGCAAGGTAAAAATACATTTAATATGATTCATTAAAAATGCATAAAATGATAATCAATGTAATCAAAAATGTATTTATTTGTAGGAGTATTACGTGCCATATTCATCAAACTGGTTCAAACGGATCAAATTGATCGTGCTATTAAAATAAAAGAGGAATGCGATCAAAATGGTGTTAAAGAAACCCCTGCGATGCAAATTGCACTGTTACAACTTTGGATTCGCACTAAAAATATTGATAATGCCCTTCTGACCTTGACAAATTTAGAAGATAAAGGCGAAGAAATTTCATTATCAATTTTTCTGGAATTGACATCATTGTTAGTATCTCAAAATCGACTAGACGAAGCAATGCGCCATCTAAAAGATTTCAATTGCTATAGGAAGTTCGACGCCGTAAATATTAATACCGTATGGAAATTGATTAATGAAGGCAAAGAATACAGTATACGGAACAATGAAAATCAAAACATATCAGAAAAACTGCTTGACATTTTGATTGATAAAATTGCTTTTCATTATTCCAATTCAATTGCAAGTATTATTATACAAGAATATACTGCCAAAGGACAGATTCAAGAAGCTTTCAACACATTCAAGGAATTTGTAAACAATTTTGGGGAAACACCAGGCAGTGGCCTTTTACTACAAATTTTGGCTGAAGCTTTGTACGGAGAAAATATTTCGAAGGATGGCATTTCAAAGAAACTTGCTTTAGAACTTCTCGAAGAATTTCACAATTTGATGATAACGGTACATGGTGTTGAAGGCGCCAATTCTAATGCTATTATTGCTTTTGCACAAGCTGGCATGAAACAACAGATACATAAAATTTTATTGAACAAAGAAATTAAGCTCAAACCAAGTTCTTTGTTTAAACATTTGCGATTTTTTAAAGGTAAACAAAGAATTGACACTTGTGTTTCACTTGCACAAGGTGCACGTGGTGTAGGAAATGAGTATGTCAATGAAAATGGTATATATGTGTTTGCGTTAAATGCATTCATTCGTGAAAATGACTATGGATCGGCCCTTCAGTTGTATGAAGAAATTCAAAAAGATAAAGAAAGTTACATTTCCGAAAAGTTTAAACAAAAACTTACAGACTTTTTAGTTGAAAACAAACAAACATTGCCTGATGAATTGAAAATATATTGTAAACAATGAATTCAGATTGGTATTTTATTGAAATAAATACTAAATAAAAAAGACTTACTATTTGCTGAATTTTAATAGATTCTATTCTTGCTTATGTTGGATTTCAACCCACGTCACGAAGAGACGACAAAACTCATTTTGTAAGGTTTTTACATTCAAGAGAAAGAGATGCAAATACATACTTGTATATATGCATCTCTCTCTTCGTGCAATAAAACCTTACAAAATGAGTTTTGTCATCTCTTCGTGACCCACGTGCAGTTCTCATGATAAAAGAATCAGAGATATTTTCATCTGATTGGATATTTTTATCTGGATATTATATCCAGATATCGTGGTTAATGTGCAATGACATGAAGCGTGTATATGTAATCAATGTATTAATTTTCAGACAATTCATCTGAAATAAGCAATAGCGCCTCTATGGCAATTGTCATTGAAAGAAATGTATTCGTGTGCGTGGTAGACATAGCTATTGCTGTCACACGAACATGTATTTCTATGTAAATATCCAAAGAGACGCTATTGTTTATTGGCAAACGTCAGTCTCAAAATTTTTCAAAGTTTTAGGTGCTTTCGTTAACGATCTACTATTATCCTTAGATTTTTTCTTCTTTTTTTGTTTGTTTGATTCATTGTCACTTTGTGGTTTTTGTTTTATTTTCACGAACAAACATTTCTTTTTTTATTATTATTATTATAAAATTATATTAAAATAATTAACGCAAAATATAAAACAATGCCAAATATTACAATCAACAACAATTGATCCGCATTTTCATCTTATAGTTAATGTGTGACCTGTGGTGGAATTCTTGTTGTGGCCTAACTAAAAAATTATTCTATGGCTGTGACCGAAACATATTTTCCGCAAAAATGGTTTGGAAAGTTTGTTTAGGTCACAGCCATAGAACAATTTTTTAGTTAGGCCACAACAAGAATTCCACCACAGGTCAAACATTAACCATGATATCTGGATATAATATCCAGATAAAAATATCCAGCCAGATGAAAATATTCAAATACATGCTCTGAAAAGAAAACATATTGGGTTAGATTGAAATAATTCTCAAAACGCTTGCAAACGAGTTACACTGCTACATTGGGGTCTAAATTTACTATAAGAAAAACATCCTACTATGATTAAAATTTGCGACGTATATTTTTTGAAGATAACCAAAACCACTCAACCGAAGTTCTGGGTACCGTTGGAAAGCTCTTGCCCGGGAGAAGGTTTTAGACACCAGTCCCAAATACTCCAAATGTAATAATGTTCATTTCTGAAACATTTCTAAATAATCCGAATTTCACAAATTTCATTTCTGGGACATTTTTGAGGCAGTTTATGACAATCGTCCCAAAAATTCAGAACGTCACCAACTCAACTTCTGGGACATTTTCTGGGACAATAATTTGGGCAAAATTTGGGGGGCTGAATCTGGGGGATTTGGGGGCCAGGCGCCTATAAAAGGCGAAAAATCGGGTTTTCATCAAATTCTAACTTCTAAACAATAGGGAACTTCTCTTCGGTGTCTTCGGCAAAGTTGTAGATATTATCGAGAAATTTTTCTGAACACACAACCTCCAAAAATTATTGATTGAGAACGATATTTGTTGATCACAAATTCATCCAATGGCATATTTGTCAATCACAAATTGGGCACTAAATTATAGTGCGGAGATTTTTGAGTTTAGTGTCAGATTTTGAAGAGGGCCTTTTCATAATTTCTACCGAAAACCACATTTCTGTCTGATCTACTAATGGCTTTCTGGTTGGAGACGTTACGGATTTGAAAGCATATTTACAAATCACAAATTATTCACTAAATTTCTGTATCATTAGTTTTTCAATGAAGAGCCCAATAAATATTTTCGCCAATAGCCTTTTGAGTAATAGGCTTAAAACGATTTTACCACCTGAGGTCAAAATAAGTTTGGTATTGTGCAAAACAAATCGCGTCACAAATTATCACTAATTAATCACCAAATTATAGTGCAAATCATCAGATTTTTTTTGGGCTCGTTGAGAATGAGCTATTGTGTTAAGTGTACCACCGAAGTCGCATTGGCAAAGGAATTTATTGACTCTTACGCCATCCCTGCGAGTACGGTATAAATTTGAATGAATATCAAACGAAATTGTGAAAATTCATATAGTGGACTTTCATTCCGTTGGCAAGTACATCAACGATTGATCAATGTACTACGGCATAAGTCGATCGGCGTTACATTGCAAGCGATCTCTATCATATATACACTGAATTTCACATAAACCATTACGGAATGCAAACGACAAATCGTATCTCTTTGCCGTTTCCGTTGGTATAGTCAGTTTACATTGATAAATCGTATAGGTGGCGTCAATGTCTTGTAATCAAAGCTTTTCACATGCAAAAACATACAACGAATTCCACATTGGTACCACACACTCACATTACCACGCTCTAAAAACTGGATTTTCGTGTTCTCGCTAGGTTCAAAACGCGAAGAAAAAATATTTTTGGGTGCGGAAAAGTATGACATTTGGCCTAAATATTCCTATAATTTTATTTTTTTGTTATAGGCTGAATTTGAAAAAATTAGGAACGAGATGAAATGGTTGAAATACAGCCAAACAGTTTTGATTTTGGTGATGTTTGGATATATTTTGTATAAAAAATAACTGTAATGTTGTTGGATATATCACAAAAGTTAAAAAATAACCAATTACAGATTGTATTATTCAGTGAAGAAGAAGGATGGAATTGCGAAAAAAACCGCCACAATTCAAGAAGAAAAAAGTGCTGTTTCATCAAGACAATGCACCGTGTCACAAATCAATTGCAAAATTGAATGAATTGAGCTTCCAATTGCTTCTGCATCCTCCGTATTCACCAAATCTGGTCACTGGGAGCCTCTTCTTGTTCTCAGACCTCAAGATGCTTGGTGGAAAGAAATTTAGCGCCGATGAAGAGGTAATCGCCGAGACTGAAGCTTATTTTGAAGCAAAGTGATAAATCGTACTACAAAAATGGTATTGAAAAGTTGGAAGATCGCTATAATCGATGTATCGCCATCGAAGGCAACTATATTGAATAATAAAATCGAATTCTGTCAAAAAAATGTGCTTTTCTTCAAAAGGATAGGAACTTTTCAGCCTAACTGTTGAGTGAAAAACGCAGACTGGAAATGGAAAAAAAATTGTCTGAATTTTTACAAATAAATTAATAAACTAAATAGTTTTCATTTTTTTTATACAAATCTTCACTTTGTGAGAACATATGTTCAACGGGATTACCATTCCATGGTGTTCGTGATAGTTTATTGCGCATTCATTGATATTTATATATAGATATTTATTTATTTAATTTTATTGTCTATCAAAATGTAGGCGAATTAATATCCTTCGGTTGCATTATTGCAAAGTGAACATTTTCATCAGAATATATCTACCGATTTGAATTGGAAACTAAGTTTTGATGTGAATAAAAAGAATTCAAGAATAAAACTAATTTCTAAAGAAAAAAATAAATAAATAAATAATCGCATTTTAAATTGTTTTTCATTGAATTTTGTATCAAATTGCTTCTTTTTCTGGATTCCTTGATGAAAACTTGAAAGAATTGTTTTATCCGTAATTATTTCAATATTTTCGGATTCGAAATGCAACTTTACATCGTAATAAGCCAGTTTGAATCAAGAGGAAAAGTACTAGAAAGAGCAATCCAATTTGGTACTGAATAAATCCCGATAAATCCCATCAAATCACATTCAATATTGTCTTACTAAAATAAAATACACATACATTACTCTTGACACATTATGATTTTTCAAAATCCCAGTCTAGTGAAATGTATTTAAATGTCATTTTTGTTTGATGTGTTCCATTTAATTTCAGAAAAAGATTTAAAAATTAACATGGAAATTAAATTGAATCATATTTTTCAATATTTTTCAAATTCTCAACCCAAATTGAGGTATCTCAACCAGAGCCTTTTTTCGCTTCCCTCGCGCCCTTGTGCAAAACATCAATTGCGCCCTCAATTTTTAAAATATTTTGAAAGAAAATAATAGCAAGTAACAACAAAAAAACTTTATTTTGAATGATTTTGCGTTTTGAATTCACAAAAGAGTTAAAAATTTCATCATAAATAACGATTTCGCTGGATCTGACTCAATCGAGATAAAGGCAAGATCACTTAATCTATCTTGACCCATGGTACTGCGAAGAAAATTTTTAATCAATTTTAATTTTGAAAATGAACGCTCCGCAGAGGCTACGTCAACAGGAAGAGCCAAGAGTATTTTATAAGCGATTGCAGTATTTGGTAATGTGTTTTCCAATTGACTCTTTGCAATCAAATTTAATATTTCGATGATGTGGACAATTGTTCTGTCCTTTAATAATTTGCTGACGATTCGTAGTTCGTTACATAGTTCGCTGCCATCAATATCTGATCATTCGTCATGCGTCAATGCGTTTTCAAGCTTACATAAGAATAGAAATTGTCCACTTTCATATCGTGCTTCAATATCTATCCAATTGCTATCGCTGGAAAATTTGCTACATCCGACAAATCAATATCAGAATCAAGACCTATGAATAATGTTACATCGTAAAAAAATGTCCATCTAGTGACTTGATGTAGAACTTTCTATACAACCTATGAGTGTGAAAGAGACAAATACGTCTAAAAAAGACAAACACACAAACATTACTTTGTACGTAGCAGCATTATAGTTCTGTAATCAGTCGTTAGATGGCGAATTTTTCTGTGATGACACTTGTTGTTAGTGATAATTAGTGTAAAATCAATTTTGCTCATAGTGCCTGATCAGAATCATCATTCGAAAGAGTTAAATCATCTAAATCAAAATATATTTGAAACAGAGTAATTCAGTAATCAGGTTGCGAAATACTAATTTATCGATGTACAAAACAATAAAAACACAATAACCTGAAACACTGCTCATTTCGACACACGATAAAGAATGTAGATGCATTTGATCATCAATATGTGAACCTTCTTCACAAACTTGATTGTGTGCAATTTGTGCCTCATTCTCTATGTTCATTTCGTGATCAACCGTATAAACCAAATTTCGAGAGAAGCAAATAGTAAATACTTACATATCTCATAAAAATCAAACGAAATTATTATTTCTAACGAAAAAATTTGATATCGTTGTTGTATTTCGAATTGCTTCAGATTCTTTTTGAAGTCTTATTTTTTTATACGCGCCACCAGAGAGTTTCTTTTTATCCATAATAATTTGTTATATGATCATAAACAATAACAAACAAGAATACCTACCTAGCCTTGCGTTCACAGTTTTGGATTGTAAACAAGAAAATGACTATACACTTGAATATTCAGATGTCACACTTATGCGTTAAACCGAGTGAACAAAAGAAAGGATAAAAGAAAAATTCAACTGTGTGCTATTATTGTTTATTCATTTCACACGCTCACTTGTTCGTGTTGCACAATTCGTTCATATTTCAAATTTCACACTCCAAAAGACGTAAGTTTGAACGTTTCGCTGTCATCACTTTTTGGCGCTATTTTCAATTTTGTCAATCATAATTTGTATATTGAAAAAGCATGCGTTCGCGCCTTTCAGACGCTCGCGCCCTCGTGCATTGCACGACTTCGCTCATAGGAAAAAAAGGCCCTGATCTCAACACAAAAATAAGCAAAACATACTATTCGAGTGATGTGAGTTTAAATTTTAACATTTTGGCTTTCGAAACGAATCCACAGATTATATCGCATTGTCCATTAATATTGTTAGTGCAGTCACTCCGTTGTCGACTTGCGAATAAGTTACTATGAACTGTTTTGTCAAATTGGTCACACGATTAGAATCTCGTCGAATGCATTTTTTCTCTTGAGATTTCCAAGGGTGATAGCTTTCAGAAACTACGTTTGACAAATATATTTAAAACAATATTTTGGATTGTAAACGACCATTCGTAACGTTTGCATGCCGTAAACGATCCGATGTTAATGTAACAGTGGTATCAGAATATCAATGCTATCACCCCTTGGAGAATTCAATAAAAAGTTTCAAAAACCACCTCAAGACATTCCCAAACTCGTTTTCACATTTTTTTGAAAACTACTTCAATCTAACCCAATGGGCATATGTATTCTCTCATCATGAGAATTGGAAGTGGGTTGAAATCCAACATAAGCGAAACACAAGTGTCAATTCTTTGTTTACCTTTAAAAAATCGCAAATTTAAATTGACTGCAAATCTAACCATTTCAACTGATTCACTTTTATCATTCGCTTTCGAAATTATCAAATGAGAGGAAAACAGATTCCAGAACACTTATTTCGTAATAAATAAATAAATGCTTTGGAATCGGTTCTTCTTCAGGCAATATTTTGAGGAAATTTTGAGTTGATGTGAAATTGAAAACAACCAAACATTTGAAGCAACATCGAATCCATTTGAGTTTCGTTGGCTCTTCAACAAATTTTCACAACATTTCTGAATATTCGACATGCCATGCTGCATCAATTATCTGCACTACGAATTATGTCTAATAATTGTTAAAATTATGCAATTTTCGAAAATCTTGAGCAACCATCTTTTGTCATTTATCAGAATTTTTAAAAATTGCATCTTTTCGTATTGAATATTGTCGGATGTTTTCAAGAGTTTGAATGGATGGCAAGCACAATTTCATTTTACAAGTAATTACATACCGATTTGATCTATTATTTACGAAGAATCTTTTCAAAATCGAGGTTAAAACCCCTCTGTAAGGTTTTTAGAGTATTGTTTGTGAGAAACAATTGTTTTAACCACAATCGACGTATCGATAAACTGCAGCTTTTCCAATCTATTCACCACCCAAACCAGAGACACCAATGCGTTGACTTTAACGTCAATAAAAAGACAATCCATCCATAGTATCATTGTTGACCGTCAGTGCGCTACCTACCGTACGTCACTGAGCTACAAGTTAACTGATTACTTGTATTGTGCGTACAAGTACTTACGCATGCACGCACCGTGTGTTTCTATTGTTCGCAACACGTTTGCTTGCTGCAGTACAACAACCGTCAATGGACTTCACCGTTGGCCGTCAAGACAATGAACATGAAATCATGGACATTGACGGTTTCTCTGACCCAAACCATATGAAGTAATCTGAAAATTTCCCTTTGTTATTTCAATTTCAGGCAATTTCTCGTTTTTTACCGCTTTTGCAATACATTCTTATAGCAAAACCGGTAAATAATTTATGCGACAATAGTGCACAGAAAAATCAGCTCAAAATTACAGATCTGTACAGATACGGAAGTTCACGGAATGGATGTTATATTCTATAACATTCAGCCCAAATTCGGTTTGCGTATGAGATCATTTTGTTGGTGTCTCGCCCCTAGAGTTTAGAGCCTAGACTAATTACACATTTAAATATAATTTTTTAATGAAAAAAATAATTTAATAAAGAAAAATGGTAAAAAATCCAGTCAATTTTAAGTGTGAAACAATGAGTTAATTAAATTGCAATTAATTTATTTCAGATTTTTATTAATTGGTATTATGTTAAATTCTTACAAGCTCATAATTAATAAGTTTCAAACTGTTTAACAATTAAATAATTGTATCAATAATGATATAAACTATGCGCTGCATAGAAAATAAAATATCAATTCTAGAAATTTTCGAGGCAAAATCATTCAAATTATAAAAATCTTCAATCGCTGCATCTTTCCAAACCGCGTGTATTTGAATGCGATCTGAAAATGGATTTACCGGATTTTGACTTGCTAAAAGTTCATCAATTCTTCTGTAATATGTTTTAATATTTATTTTAAGAAAAAACTCATCAAATAACTAAATTTTGACGACAGTATCATTATGAATTTTGTTGGATCGAAATGTTTCCTAAAAGTGCATAACAGATTTGATTGAATTCTTTATTGAATCTGTTGTTGCCGTTTGGAAAGTCCATCCATTATTTACAAATGTAATGATTACATAATATGCACAAAATGAAGTGAAACTATAAAAATCCCAATGAACAGTTTCAATTGTAAGTGTTAAATATCCGTAATCTGTGAATGGAAAAGTAAAATGATTAAAATCAATTTTACTACAATTATTGGGATAAAAATATGAATGAATTATATATTAAAAATGTGTTTTACCAGTTACTTTTGTGGAAGATGTATCAATTGGTTTGGGAGATAAATTGCAATGCGAGATTTAATATATTGCATGTAATCAATAACACAATTGAACAGTTCAGAGTGAAAATGGCATTTATTTGAATAACCAAACGAATGAGTACATCAACCGATATATTCGCCATCGTTAGCTATGACTTTCTCTCATCTTCTGGGGAGTTTGTTGTTTCCTCGTTTGAAGAAGTCTACATCTTTCGAGGCAATCCATTCATCGACCCATTTTCGCACTTATTCAGCATTTCGAAAGCGTACATTTGCCAGGCTGACCTGCATTGACCGGAACAAATGGCAATCAGAAGGAGCAAGGTCTGGAGAGTACAGGGGTGATCAAGATGATCCCAACCTAGCCCCTTTTTTGTTTCTTCAATGATGTGTGCACGATGCGATCTTGCATTGTCATCGTGGAACAATACTCGATGATGTTTTTTCACTAGCAATGTCCGTTTTTCGTTCAGTTTCTTTGCCAATTCAGCCAGTTGTCATCGGTAGCGATCATATGTAATCATTTCATTAGATTTTAACAGCTCGTAATACACCACACCTTTCTGATCTCACCAAATGCACAGCATAAGCTTCTGACAATGAATGTCGCGTTTTGATTGTGAAGTTGATGGTTATCCGGGATCAACATACGATGCTTTACGCTTTAGGTTGTCGTAATACACCCATTTTTCATCGCCAGTAACAATTCAACTCAAAAAGCTATGTTTCCTATGCTCTGCTAGATGTTTTTTTTGCATGCATCGATTCGTGCTTTGAGTTGCTTTTCATTCAGATGATGTGACACCTATTTTCCCAACTTTCTGATTTTTCCCATTGCATGTAAACGTTTGCTAATAGTTGTCCGGTCAACTCCCAACTCTGAAGCAAGTTCTTGTTGCATTCGACACGAATTTTCATCCAATAATGCCTGCAATTCTGCATCCTCAATTTTTTTGGCTGACCTGGCCGTTCTTTGTCTTCTAAGTCAAAATCACCACTTTGGAAGCGTACAAACCATCGTTCACAAGTGCTTTGAGTTGGAGAATGTTTACGGTAAGCTTTTAACAACAATAGATAGTTTTCAGCAGCGGTTTTCTTCAAATGAAAGAATGTTACTAAACTTCCCCGCAAAACCATACACCCAGAGGAATTTGACAGTCAATATTCCAACATTTGATTTCAAATGTCATATTTCCAATGAACGTTGTAATATTTACAACCATGGTTGGAATTCTATCATCACAGATTTGTTTGCACTAATACTAACGCAGTTGCGCTTTTCATCTTCACAGTTTTCATCTTCAAATTCAAATTATTTATCACGAAATGAAGAAATTTCCGAAAATAAATTTCAGTAATAGTAAAGCACAGAAAAGAATATATTGACTAAAAAATGCAAATGCTTGAAAACAATTTCCTTTAAACAGAAACTGTAAAGTAGCAGAGAAATGAAAGAATCTGTTTGCAAGAAATAATTTTTAATATTTTTTTCACCAAAGTATTGTCTAAAATGCCACAAAATTAAAAATTTGTAAAAAATTCTTAACAAAAAAAACTAATTAATATATATTAATGTCATTAATTTCAAAGTTTACAACGAAAAGAAGATAAAACAAATTCAAATTTATCCGAATTAAGTGACAATGAAAGTGAAACCCAATGTGGCAAGTACAATGAAAGTGGAAGTGGAAGTGAAAAGAAAATTGTTCCAATAGAGTTGACAATATTGAAACCATGCATTGCAAGATGCAGAAATTCAGATTTTGAATACATTCAAAATTCCTACATTTCGCAAAGCATCATCGAAACCATTTAGCTTTCAATTCGTTGAAAATTTGGCTATTCTGTGTTGTCTTTCGCGAATGCAATAGAAAAGAAATGATTAGAATTTTTTAATTGTTCAAAAATTCTAAATTTTTCATCTCTGTAATGAATCAAACTTGTCTCAATGCCACAAAAAGACTCTCATCTCATCTCAATGAATTGTATTTGCGTTAATAGATATTTTCGTTTAAATTTTGTCGAGAGTATTTATTGTTTGTCAATGTGATTTAAAATCATCTAATGCAAGTGAGAACTAAAAATTTAAATTTTTGAACATAAAATTGAAAGACCTCGAAAAAGCTTTAAATCCATTAACATAAAACGTAAAAATATTAAAATCATTTAAAAACTCATCATTGAAGATGATCATTAATTTGTTGTATTGCAAATGATTGAGCGAGTGAAAAATTGTGCACTTTGAGTGCAGTAAAACAATAATGAGCACTATTATCAGATTCTTTCTTGGTCCATTTTATTCTATAAGATACAATGTGTTTGTGGATTTTTGTTCAGGCTTCTCTCTCTCTCTCTCTCTCTCTCTCTATCTCTCTCTCTATCTCTCTCTCTCTCGGTGGTTTGAGCACATTTGACATTGGATTGATTCAAATGCAAATGATTCATCTTATATTCGAGTGACGAGCATTCATTTTGGCACAATCACCGCCGCGCAAATTGACCAAAATTCAATATATCTATCGCTTTGTTTATTATATTTGCATTGAAACATGTGTTTTTCCGCGCACATCTATTGTAGTCAAATTGATTGAGTCTAACGATAGCAGGCAAGTGAGAAAATGATAGCGTGAGAGACAGAGAGATGAGAAAAAGAGAGATAGATGTAGATATAGAGAGTGAGGGAGTGAGAGTGAGAGAGAGAGAGAGAGAGAGGTGTGTGTGTGTGTGTGTGTGTGTGTGAGTGAGTTAGTGAGTAAAGAATGGCCCGCAAAATGCGGTTGATATTATATATCACTGTCTTCATTGCACTTTGCAATGTTTTAAATAAAATTATGATATGATCTCAATTTCATTTAAAACAGTAAGAGCGAACGCCAATGTTTTGCCATAGTTGTGCGCCAGCGACCCGCAATCACATTCGCGCTTATTCGACGAGAGCGCGCGCTATGCATGTGCTCGCTCACTTCGTTCATCCAAGCTCAGCGCGATTTTTTTTAAAGCAAAAAATCTTCAATTATCTTGAGTCAGTTGCATACGAACCGTTAGTGCGATAGGTTTAAAAAAAAAATGTAAAACGTTTTTTTTATCATTTTTCGAAACTCAAAACGGTTAAACGGAGCAAGCATCGCAATTCTGTTGTTGTTGGTTTTTTTTTTCATTCTTTAAATTTTGTTCCAACTCAACCACTTGTTTGATGGAATTTTCGTGATTGAATAGAAGTAACAAAAGACATTTGATCATTTATTGGTCACTTGATCGCTTCATTTGTTCCTCGCGCGTGCGATCAATGTGATATCGTTTCGATTCTTCTGAATTGTTTTGGTTTTTTTTTTGTTTATTTTCGTGTGTATATGTGTGTGAGTGTTAAATGTGTCGGATCTTGTGTCAGCTCAACATTTATCTTTCTCGCGCTTCTAATCGTTAATATCAAAATTCTTTGGTTTTTATAATTTTTGTGCGTTTGCCATACATTTGTTGCAGAATCATATAAAAACAATTAACGATATCAAATTAACAAAAACTGATTAAAGCTTCCATACGGTACACGTTCATTCATCACTCAACACAACAAATCAATAGTGTAACTTTGCCCAGTTTACAGCAGAAAGCAAAAAAAAAAAAACGACAAAATTGCCAGATTGCATTCAAAACAAAAACGACAACGACGACTATCACAGCCGTCAGTTTGAAATCAAGAAAGAATGTTTGTCGTCAAGAAATATCAATCGTTTTCTGTAATTATTCTGTTATGTAAGTTTTTGAAATTGGTGTATTCTGCGTTGATTAGTTTTGCATGAAAGAAAAAAGAAAAAAAAAAAAAAGAAAAACGAAAAAAAAAAAACGAAATCAAATAGTATACACGAAATTATTTTGTCTCACGTCCAATCGGCCGATTCGATTGATCTATAGCGGTGGCGCGGACGCAAGCAAAAAAGAACAACGACGAAATTATGTGTGTGAGTTTTTCTGTGAAATGAAAATATGTGGTAGCACTTGTTGTTCTTACCGCCGCTGATAATTTAATCGATTGCCGTGATTTATTTTTTGTTGTTGTTGTTGTTGTTTAGTTACATATATCGGTGTTTTGTGTATCGTTTCTGTTATTATTATTCATCAATCGATGATTTAATATTACGCGCCGATATAACAACAACAAAAACAAAAACAACAACAACGAGAATGCAGAAGAAGAAGAATAAGAAGTAGCAGGGGGAAAATAGACTCACAAATTGAACTGTCTCACACTCTCTCACATGAAAATTGCAACGCTTATTAACATGCGAATGACAATTTTTTTTTTCTTTTCGCGAATTTATTAATACTAATTTTCATCTAAACGATGCATCATACAGTTTTTTTTGTTATACATTGCAGTTCAAACCAATTGAGATGTGAATCAAATGAAAACATTTGAAAAAGAAATAAACATTAAAATGGTCCCATGGTCTCTCGATTGATCGATGAATATATATATATAGAAAAAAAGAAATAAACTGAAATCTAATATCCATTCCAAATCTGACACAATGTGAATGGCAAACGGTCAATCATCTTGTTACATTATCCATTGATTGATACTATTGCAGGTTTGCTGAGTGTGATCGCCAAGGGCCACAAATGTGTTCTCAATCCATATTATCATCCAGTATGCGGCAACGATATGAAAACCTATGGAAACAAAGATATCTTGGATTGCTTCAATCGTCAACGACCACGAAATCGACGTAAGTATTTTTTACACTGCTGATAAAACGGTACTCATCTCGGCCATCATCGATGCTTCTTTTTTCGCGCTTTCTTTCTCTTTCTCTTTCTCTTTCTTCTTTTTTCTTCATTCTTTTAAAGGTTCATTCTCTCTTCCTCTTCTCCGCTCTTTTGCACTCGTGCTCTCTTTCTCACTCTCTTTCACTCTCTCTCTCGCTCTCTCTTTTTCTTTCTTTCTTTCTTTCTCACTCTCGCTGTGTCGCTTTCTCGCTTTCTTGCATTTGATTTTTCTGCAAACGATCGTTTTTCATCAATCACATTGCTTATTAATATGTTCGGATGAGATTTTCTCGTTTCTTTTCTTGCAATTTGCAGCATGCAAATGTGCGAAAGCATGTGTTTCGTGTGTGTGTGTGTGTGTGTGTGTGTGTGTGTGTGTGTGTGTGTGTATTCTCTTCTGACTATTTTATTCTATGCCGATTAGATTAAATACCAGCTAATCTGAAATAATTGCATCATTACAATAAATCTATTCATTAACAGACATGTGAAGTCATTCATTTGAACGTTTCGCTCATCATTTCGCTTGAAATTCGCAACGAATCCATTTGAATAGTATACAGTTTTATCGGCCCGTACTACACACAAGTCCGTACATTTATTCGAAATGTGATTCGATCGAATTGCGGCTGAAGAATCGGGGAAATGTAGGTTGGACCCATCGCGATCGCATTGTTTTTTTTTTGTTTCTCTTTTTCATCTGGTCGTCATCAGCATCATGCAACCGCAATTTTATCGGTGCATTTTATCAAATTCTTTGGCAAAAGTTTATTTGAATGTTTTCAGTAGCATATTTAGATTAATCAGAATTATTTACGCTTCTAATGTTATTTTGAAAGTTTTCAATGCAATTTCCTATTTAGTTTAAAAAGATAAACAAAATTTCTTTCTATCGTTGCCATACGAGGGGGGGAGGAAGGGGAAGTGTGTTTTTGATTTTGATTTCATTTTGAAATGCCATTAAAATCATATTTACATCATTCATATATTCTTGCTACATCTGTTTGTGTTTCATATTAATTAGCCATTTTTCAATTGTAATTTCTAAATGGAATTTTGTAATTTGTGGCTTTTGCAATGGCTAGATATGTAATTACAACGAGGGGATTAACTTTTTATTTTCATTTTTAATTATACAAAACCAAATGCAAAACTGCTCAATTACTCGAACAAAAAAAACAACATCAAAACAATTTTCAGTGCAATCAGTACAAAATCAAACTTACAAAGCAAACTTTTTATACATTTTAATCACACAAAAGAATGAATTTTGCGATTGATTCGAAGAAATTTTTTTTCTTTCAAACTTTTAAGGCGTTTCGTTTGGAAAAAAACTTATTTTAATCTTCTTCTATTCATTTTCATTACTTTTTTTCAACTTTTTCTTCTTTCCACAATTTTTAGTTTCATTCTTCTTCACCACTCTGTTTCTTGTCAATTGTAATTGTAACTATAATTATTTACATCAACATATTGATGTCGACAATCGTGAAAGTCATTGCGAAGTTCATTCGATGAATTTATCTGATTTAATTCTCAAAATAAATCTAATTAAATAGTCTCAAAATACTCCATTCAGATATGTGAGACTAAAATAGGTGCAATTATCGTAATATGACGAATTTCATATGCAAAAATTATTGAATAATGACAATAAACTTATGAGATACTGTCATGTTGACTGATGGCATTCAGATGACTTGAACAAAAGGTGTATATTTCAACGTAAACAATCGATGATCTTTGGATCATTGATCAATCCTTGATCACATACATCAAAGTGTGGGCAGTAAACGAAATTGCTTTGCGATGGCAAAAAAAAAAAACAAAAAAAAAAAAAAAATATGAAGAAAATATCGGTTAAACCGAATTGGTGTTATCTCATTTGCATCGAAAAGATCACGACCCATAACACCCAACCTTCCCCTAATAATAATTGATCTGAAACTATTCATAAAAAATTGACTAACTCAATTCATGTATGTTGCGATTTTCCATATTTTTTTCCGTTCTTTGTGGCGCATTTGTTCTTTTTTTCGTTCTTATGATTTTCCATCGTCGATAGTTTTTTAGATGTTTGCCGATGTGCATCTGCCATTTTTGCTATGCATGATTTGTGAATTAAATGAGAATGGAGTTGTTCTCACCGTGCAAACGTGACAAACATATGTTTGCCCATCAAAATGAATAGAAAATAGCTTTGGGGTGATCTAATCGAGTTTATTGATCATGTCAAGGACCAAAGCTGTGTTCTCACAAACATCATGATGATAATCATCATCAGCAACAGCATTAATAGCGACAAACATGTCTCATTTAAGATTTTCTTCGTCAATTGTTATTGCCTTGTTAGAGCATCAATTGACTGAAAATCTACCACATAACAGTTTGATATATCTTTGAGATAGAGTAAAGCACATGAATAATTTTATACGTTTTAAATTTGCGCATGTTATAAAACAAAAATCGATATAAATCCCCTAGCCAATTCAGCTGCCCAACGCTATCATGTACGAATTGTTTTGAAATCATTCGCAAATTCTAACGGTTAGATTAGTGCATCAATTCACAGAAAGTAGAAGAGAAAACGACGAATAGAAAGACGATGAAAAAGAAGAGAAAAACAACTGGCGATAAATTGCGAATATTACATTTGATGGGCGCAAATAATTTATGCAATTGAACGTGTAAATAATAAACATTATCTAAGAGAGAGAGAGAGTTCTTTGTTCTTTTTTTTTGCCATTGTTTGCAGATGTTCGAATAATTTATCATCGTGAATGTGATCCGTTGGTGTGTCCGAGTTTTAGTGATTTACAGGGTCCATGGCCAGATCAGGCGCCAGTTTGTGCAAATAATGGATTCACTTATGGTCATCTTCATCAAGTGCGTTGCTTACGAGATTTACAACCAGGTAAGCGAACCTTTTTTGGTTACCGAATTGTATTCGTTATTTGCAGGCAATGGGTAGCATTACAAGGGTATGAGTAATTTTCCAATTTGTTTTTTTGTTTTTATTTTTTTCAGATATTCGAGTTTTGCATGAAGGTGGTTGTACATTGCATGAAACTTATCGAGCATTGGGCCGAAATGCACATGTCAAAGCATGCGCATCGCCACGACGATTTTTTGAAAAAAACTCAATTTGCACGAGCTTAAATCAAACATATGATAATCCATTTGCGGCAATTTGTTCGGCTGGCAATCAAATGCATGTACGTGAAAAAGTTGGCGGTGCATGCGGAAGTCCGGTACAACGGAATTGTGAAAAAGTACGAAAAATGCAAGAATCACTCAAAACCGCGTCGATCAATGAACGAACAAAATTTTTGGCCTGTGGCAGCGATTTACGCACATATCGATCAGAACATCATTTGGAATGTTCACGACCATACAATCGATGTGAGTTTGTTCAGTATTTCTGTTTTTTCATGGATCTCAGTTATGAAGAGATCTTTGAAAAAAAAGAAAAGAAAAAAAAAAAAAAATGAAAATCGATCAAATCTTTGTTTTTCTTGTCTTTTATTCTTTCGTTTTTCGTTTTGTTCTGATTCAACAGATCTCTTTTTCACTCACTTTGGCCGTTGTCATGAATTTACAGACATTTGCCCCGAGAAATTGAAATATATCGCGGTCGCATCACCAGGTTTGTCTCATTTCAATTCAAACTTAAGCTTAATATCGATTCAATCTTTTTATCATGATTTGATAATTTTTGCAAATTTTAGTTTGCGGCACCGATGGCCATTCATACATTTCATTCGATGCGCTACTCTGCGCTCGTTTCAGAATGAACAAAAGTAAGTTGTAAACGCACTCAATCTCTTCAAATCAAAAAATTTCCATCTTGAACAAGAATAAAAACAAAAAATTGTGAAATGAAAATTGAAAAAAAAAAAAACAAAAAATTTGATGTTAAAAATCTTTTTCTTATTCACAATTATTACAGATCTGAACTATTTGCATTCGGGTGCGTGTATTTAACATTTTAATTCCAATGCCATTGTAATTTGCCATAAAAAAGATGTGTTTGTTTTTCATATTTTCTTTTCATTAATCCGTCAATGTCATCTAATTGAATCCGGCAATTAATTCGTATTGGAGCCAATATCCGGTTGAAAACAACCAAAATAAAAAAAATTTTTGTTCATTTCCATGGCCTTTGTAAATCGAAATGCATATTGTAACATAGTATTTAGTTGAATAACCAATGTTAATATTTTCATTCTATATTTTTCGAAGATAAAATTGAGAAAAAAAGTCAAGTTAGTTCTGAAATACATGAGTTTTTTTTTGATTTATTTATTTGTTTTCTTTTGTTTTTCTTTGAATGATAAAAATTTTAGGCAAAAATATTTCGCCCAAAAATGTCCCAATTGTCAAATTTCGCCCAATCGAATCAAAATGGTTCAAATAATATTAATAATAAACTGGATCGTGACCAAAAATGCCAATATGTGCTTGAAAATACATATTTTCATGTGTCATGCATCGCAATATGTCGAATTATCCAAAACGGAGAAAACGAATAGACGAATTGAATGATTAAACGGCACCAACTTGCAAAATCGGAATAAATAATTGAAATCCATTTTGAATGTATGACGTACTTTTTGATCCCTGAAATATATACCAAACAAATCAGCACAATTAAAATCGCCAATCGAAAATTACAACAACAAAAAAAAAAAAAAAAAAAAAAAAAAAAAATCACAAACTGGTGTGGAAATACAAACCTCCAAGAAAATGTTCGTAATTAAGTTATTTGTTTGGACTTCTGCATCGTTGCTTGTAATATTTGTTAATTTATCACTATACAAGGTTGCAATGCCACTCAAATGCCAGCAAAATGTATTTGTCAATCTGAAAATTAAATCGTAAATTGATTATTGTTCGAATGCAATATAGCATTATGCAAAAAAAACGTTTTACATACTGTAGCAAACAATCAGATTCATTAACCGTACTGTGATGGTCTTTAATTAATAGTAATTCAGCTAATTTATGATATTTATTGATCGCCAATGCCGATGTCTTTGCCAAACATTTTAATGCATTATCATGAATTTGTTGCGGTTGTTGTTCTTCCGTTTTTGTTTCCAACCATTCATGGCTCTCTTTCCACGTGCTGAAACAAATGCAAAATATACAGAAAATTAGGAAAAAATTTAAAAAAAAAAAAAAAAAAACAAACAAAAACATTCGAAATTTTCAAAATTTGAACAGAAAAAAAAAACTCACTCCAAAATGTCTGTGAAATCGATTGGTATATCAAAATCTTCGGTGGCTGATTTAAATTTCTCTTCCAATTCGGCCACGTCATAAAGATGCGTTGGCGTATCCTCTTGATCCAATTCATTTAATTCGCACAATTCACTCACCGAATTCATTGTTTGTTGTAATTCATTCAATGCAATGCCACTAAGTGGCATTAGCAATGCTTGTAATTTAAGTGATGCTTGTTTTGAGAGCATTTCAAGTGCCTCAAGATGTACAAGTCCATGATAATCATCGAATAATGTTTCAAAATGCAATTGCTTTTTATACAATTTTTTCTGTGTTAATTTCATTGTTTTTTCACTTTCTTCGGATTTTTCTTTTGCTTCTCGTAATACTTGGCTTAGTACTGGTTTTTCATTATCCAAACCAAGTAGTTTACGTTTACTTATTAAACCAGCATCATTTTCCTGTATAATGGTCATTGTTTTTTTTCCAATACCTAGGGGGAAAGAACGAAAGTAAATAAAAATAAATATTGTAAATATCCTGCAAATATTGTGAATAATGTGAATATTGTGAATATTTATAAATATTTTAAATATCATAAATATGCTAAACATATGACTGAATATTGTTTAAATTTGAGATTGGTAGTTGAGATCATACTGCATTCTCCTGTGTCTGTAAAATTAAAAGAACTTACTATAGAATAGTACTCCTCACCATAATAGTGAGGTGGGTCCGTACGTCACTTCCTAAACAGATTAGAAAATAATATAAACGTAAACATATTATTGATATTCATATTCATATTCATATACTATTTTTGCAATATCAATATTATAAACAAAGAATCTTTATGTTTCTAATTCAAAATTCTATTTAGAGAAAAATATAACTTACCGGTTAAGGAACGACAACGGCTTTCCTTCGATTGCGTTAATTTGGGCGATTTACTTGAACTGCTGGACCATGAAGTTGTCTCCATTGGACAGCGCTCAAATTGAAATGGGGATCAATTGCTTGATGACGTAACATACATAATCCTTCATATATCATGTTCCGTGCTGCATTGTGATCACGGTCCATGACAATACCATTCTTATGGTCTCATAGTTATTCACTTGTTTGCCGAAACTGTAAATGCGTGTCTGTGTATTGGTTGTGAAATCTCAATACGATTTTGTATCATTGGTCAGCTGTTGAGCGTACTTCAGTGCGTAAGAGATATGCATATTCTCTTTGTCTTTCTCTTTCCCATTTTCTCTTACCGTCACACAGACTATCGTTTGTGTTACAATGCAAACAATATTTTACAAATGGTATACTATGAAATGAATGTAACGAAAGAAAAAATGCTCACCAATTTTTAGAATTTTTCTGCGTTTCTTTTCGCCTCTCCTTCCATGATGTGATTTTGTCGACAATGTCGCCATGTTGAATGTTGACTTGATCTCAGCTACCAAATCTCAATTTCAAGCAATACTTTTTTTGCCATCAACAATATATTCAAAAATGCTAACTTATTGATAAAAATGAATTGAATATTCACTAGATATTTCAAATATTTTTTCCAATACCTTCGAGTGTATCTAAACCGCCAGCGATTACACGATTACTTATTGATGTAACATTTGACACAAAACTGCCTAAATTCAATAATTTCTCTTCATTTTGTTGCTTATTTTCAATGTTTTGTTTATCTGAATCACCCATTTCATCAATCATTTGATTATTGGCCATTGTTTCAGTTTTCTCTTGTTGCTGTTGTTGAGCAAATTTTTCGGGATCCGGAATGCCAATATTTGATTCAATTACAGACGAAACATGTGATGTAAATGATGCAACACCAGTTGATGCAGTTGATAATAATGATACCATACCAGACCATGGACTCCATGCGGATCCGGTTGGAGTTTCGGATGGATTTTGAAATGGCACATTTTGTCGAATTGGTTCTGCTTTAACTGTGAAATTTTCCGATCGTTTAGTTGGCTGATTATCACTTGACGATACCTTGGTCGTTGATTCGTTCACTTTTGGCTTTGCATCGCAATTGAAATTTGACTCATCATCATCATCATCGTCGTCGCCCCAACCCCAATCATCATTTTCATCGTCTTTCACATCAAGCGCTTTCAATTTATCGATAGTTTCTTTTTCTGATTTGGTAGCATCACTTGCATTGGATTTTGATGGTTTGACACTATTTTTATTGTCTGATTTTGATGACGATTTAGTTGTCATAGCAAAATCATCATCTTCAGCACTTTCAAAACCATCACTATCACAATCCGAACGTGACATTTTGTTCAATTTTTGAGAATTCGTGCACGAAAATTACAAATTTAAAAATAATTATTTTCTTTTTTCTGCTGCGTGCGTGCGTGAAAAATGGCCAGAAAAGACAAAAACGAGAAGAAAAAACAACAACAAAAACACTTAATTTGATCGTATATTCAAATTAAACAAATACAAAAATGTTTTGCGTATTTACGAAATGATGACTGGACTGTTATTGTGATAGAGAAAACATACATATTTAATCAATTGTCAAATCAAATGAATACATTCAATGACACCAATGACGTAGATGTGAACTCATTCAATTTAGATTTTACGTTGAACAAATCATTTTAAATTCGAATGGTTTTTTTTTTCTGTCGTTTTACGGTCAATTGACACGAGATCTCTATTTTTATGTGAATAAAAATACACTTGAATATGAACTTGAATCAAAATCGCAGCAAATGAAAATCAAGTATTTTGAGACTGTATTTGCAAAAGCACTTCATCAATTCAAATCAGATTTTATTGTATTTGCTACATTTTATTATTGTTTACATAGAAATCTAGCAAAAATATTTCATTCATTATTATAAACAAATTTGCTGTATTTACACTTTACAATGAAAATTTCAAATAAATATCAATATTTGGGCATTTGTCTAATCAATTGGGAACATTTTGTCACGAAATGCTTTGGCTTCGTCATAAAATAGCAATACTAATGTGGAATGTGGTGCAATACGTAAGTATGATGCGACAAATCCTTTGTATAATCCCGATGGTCCTTCGGTTTTTATAATTTTAACGAGACAATCGTAAACACCACTGTAGTATTTGCCTTTACCTTTGGGGTGAAATAAAAATAAATCTTGTGAATATTCTGCAATTATTGTGAATATTTTCAAATATTCTAAATATCTACTAAATATATATATTCATAAAGCCTTTACCAGCATCATCAAGCGGTTGATTGTAAAGTCGCGTTAAAATTGTATCGGGTGGTGTAATTGCAAATGCCATGGTTGTACCGGCTATCGATGAGCATACAAATGAATTTAAAGTGGGATTTGCGAAGCTTAAATTATTTCGGGCTAAATAACCTTTTAATGGTTCAAATGTAGCCAATTGTGCACCAGATCCAAGCGCTGCTCTTGGTATATTGCCTATAACGCCACGATATAGACCACGAATACCCCGAATTGAATAGATTTTTTTGAATGCATCCATTAAACCGGCATGTTTTCGCTGAAAACCAACGGCAACTTTAACATCAGCATAAGATTGCATGTGAGTTTTTACAAGAAAAAATGGACTCCCCAAGCAACTTCCCATTGAACCACTTAAGCCACCTAGAATAACAAGAAAAAATATCATTAAATATAGAGTGAATATGTAAATATTGTGAATATTGTGAATATTGTAAATATTCGAAAATACTGTGTGAATTTTTCTAAATATATTAAGCCACCCCAAAAATAACCGCGCCAAAATGACATGTGCCCATTTTTGTCTTTTGTCCAACCGAATGTGGTGGCCGTATCAAAAACGCCCAATCTGTGCAAAGAACGAAAAATATATTATAGAAATTCGAATAAATTAAATCCATTTGCTTGGGCAAAGGGAATAAATCAAATGTCAAATGAATAATTTGCTTTTTTTTTCTCTTTTTCTCCCGGCGTTTTCTGAAATTTTGATAATTCAAATTTCGACAAAAAAAAAAAAAAAAAAAAAAAAAAAAAACTGCAAAAATTGTAGTAAAGAATTTCGTTGCAAAACTAAAAATTACCGAACTGAATTAAGACAAAATTGAAATCCAAATGCAGGCACTAAACCTTTTTGCAATGCTTTGATTCCATCATATCGACCAACTTGATAGAGTCCATGGAAAACGCCACGATAAGTTCTCGCTGTCGGATCGAGCTTTATGAGTTCACCTTGAAGTTGAAGTCGAGTTTTGATCACCTTTGCAAAAAAAAAAAAAAAAAACAAATCATTTTCCACATTAATAAGCAACAAGCAAAAATTGTGTCAATGTCATACTATTGAGATCAATTCGACTCACTTCCAATGGATTTGTGAAAATTGTTGCACCCATTGATGCAAAACCAGCCACAAAATAATTTGAAAATCGAACGTCTTTGAGTGACATTTTTGACCAGCTGATTCTGAAATACTATACACACTGAATTAGATAACATATTTTTTTTTCTTCTTTTCCGATTCATCTATTTCGTTCATATTCATAAACACTATTACAACTGACATATTGTGACGTTTCATTTATACATTTGCTTATTTACGGTGTATGACCAATGTAACAGTGTAATATGAGACGATTGTTGTTAGTCATATTAACACAATGCACTATTTTTATTTACACAATGTGTCTGTCTGTCGCCAAACCATTTTCATATTAACTATTTAGACTTATCGTAGTATGACGCTCAATTTGAACTTATCAACAAAACCAAGTAAATGGTTTTTTTTCAATTTTTCTTTGCTTTCAATGGACTTTCCGCCCAAACAATTAATGCTCATTTTTATTCCAATTAAGATTAAACCACTTAAGCTTGTATTTGAATCTTAGCTTGCCATACAAATGTACGTTCATTTGTTTGTAAACATATATTTTCAATGAATGGCAACATTTGGAAAAACACATTCATTCTCAGCGAATTTTCTAGATCACAAATGGCATGAAATGAAGCGTAGGACGAAAAACGCCTTTTATGTACGCTTTTGAATTCCATTATGATTTAGATTGAATCATTGGATGTATTGCACTGGATTATGAAATACCCACTGTTTGCAATTCTCATAGGCGTCGATGGCATCGATAATTTTGAGCACTTTGAGAGAATCCCTTACTCTTTGATCGATCTAAACTTTCAAAAAAAAAAAAAACAATAATTTTTCTTCCTTCGAATAAGAAAAAAATCTTAACAAAGTCATTGAAATGTCCAAAGCCAACCTTTCGAATATACATTTCAAATCTGTGGCAATATCCATTTTTTCCGAACATTTTTATCAAGAATTCTTGAATAAAGGCCTGGTATAAAGATTTTGTTGATTGTTCATCGAAAATAAAGACAATCCTTCTAAGGCGTTTCTTTCAGAAAGCGTTTTTTTTTTCTTCTTTTTTCAACTAAAATCAAGTTCAACTACAGATTTTTTATAAAAAAGACATTAAAATTTCGACACATCCACATATGTCATCAAATTTGTGTTGTGTAAACAATATAATTACGAGAAAAAGAATTGAATATGTCTGTCGCGTGGAAATCCGTTTCATATATGAAATGAGAATATCATGACAAAATCTGTTGATCGTACAGACGAATCACATACGGTGAAATTTCATCATTATGATTATTACGTAGGCAATTAGTTACTTTGTGTATGACACACAATGAAAAAGTATCATACGATCTCAGAAAAGGACTGCATCATCGGTTTTCTTTTCTTCTTCTTCTTCTCCCTCATGTACATGTCTCCAACTAATAGAATTAGCCATTGAAATTCGAAGAATTCGCCCGCTTATGGTGTTCCGCTTGATTGGTTGACAAATTACAAAATGATCTGCACATTTATTCTGAAAGATAAATTTTTATTGAAATAAAAAGACCGATTTGATTTTGTTCATTGTTTTTTTGATAGTTTATCATCATGGAATTATCTATATAAATGTTTCACGATTTTTGTTTGTCATTTTTCATAATATTTTTTTTTTTCTTTTTGTTTCATCTATCTTTCTTTCGCTTTTTCCAATTTATTGTGTAAACAAATGAAATGTTATTTTTGAATGTCGGTAATTTTAATTCGAATCCATTATCTATGCTTATATACTTAAACAATCGAATTTGTATACGTAGGTGATTTGGATGTTTGTTGTTGTTGAAAAGAAAAAGAAAGAATATTTTGTTATTTATTCCGTTTTAAAAACCAAAAAAAAAAAAATAAAAAAAAAAAAATAAAAAAAAGAATCGTTTGCATTTGTGGAACATGTTCATTTTTTTCGTTTTATTTTTTTTTTTTAATTATTTTTTATTTGATACCATTTTAATGCCTCTTATCTTATACAATTTTTTTTTGTTGTTGTTGTTTCTTTCTCATTTTGTGGTTTTTTCTCTAATTTTTTTTTTCTCATTTCAATTATCAAAATTATTTTTTTTGTTTTATTAATGTATAGTTTGCTCATAAATCAAATGGTGGCAACAAACACTGGAATTATGCTGGCGTTGCCAGCTAGATGAGAGTTTTTCTTCATGTTGTTGTTATGGTTTTTTTTTTGCTGTTGTTGGTTGGTTTTCCTGATGGTTGAATTGGTTGGTTGATTCGTTGATTAGTTGATTGTTAATTATTTGATGTTGCTGGAATGCGTTGTGTGTTGACTCGGCGTTCTACACACACACTTAATTAATAACAAAATCACTAAACCAAATCACTTTTTGGCCAATTCATTTGATAGCCAATCCAATCCCTCGTATAAACCATTGCCTTGTGTTGCACATGTGGCTTGTATGTGCCAATTTCGATTGCGCAATTGATTTAAATTCAATTTATCAACCAATTCGGCAGCGCTCATTGCATTTGGTAAATCTTGTTTATTTGCAAATACCAATACAACAGCATCACGTAATTCATCCTCCTTAAGCATACCTTTTAGCTCTTTTTCCGCTTCGGCAATCCGTTCACGATCATTTGAATCGACAACAAAGATGAGACCTTGTGTATTTTGAAAATAATGTCGCCACAATGGTCGAATTTTATCTTGGCCACCAACATCCCAAACGGTAAAGCAAATATTTTTATAATCAACGGTTTCAACATTAAAACCAATTGTTGGTATGGTGGTTACAATTTCGCCCAATTTTAATTTATATAAAATTGTCGTTTTGCCGGCCGCATCTAAACCAACCATTAGAATGCGCATTTGCTTTTTGCCAAACAAACGTGTCAATGCACTTGATATTGTTAAACCCATTTTTTGTCCTTCTTTTTCTTTCTCTCGGTGTTAATCACTCGCCTTGATGGAATATCAACCACAATTGGTTTTTCCCTTGATCTACAGTTTATCGATAAAAATAAAAATGTTTCGCCCAGTTTTGTGTTTCACTCAATATTAGTGTGTGCGCACACAATTTACACTCTCGACTAATAAACCAAAAATGATGAACTTTTTTCACGCTACACGTTTTCCAATGAATCACAATTATGTATGCTTTTTTCCTTTTTTGCTCTCTCTCTTTCCCTCTCTCTCTGCGTTTTCTTGTTCCACCCAAACGTGGCCAATTTTCATTCACTGCAAATTCTATTTGCCAAACTCCACTCACTTGATTCTGAAAAAAAAAAACAAAAAAAATTGTTTCTTTTTCTTCCTCTTTCTTTGATTTAACTCGGTCTGAGTCTGTATTTGTCGTGTCGACGAACAAATACGCAATTCAAACAATTTTGATGACGATTAATAATTTTACGAATTAATTAAATGATTTTGGAATGGAGAGAGAGAAGAAAAATGATAAATTAAAAATGCAAGGCAATGGCAAAAATGAACGAAAGAAAAAAAATTCTTTTCTCGAACAACGTCGTATGTGTCTTTGTATTTCTTGTATTGTTGGCTGTCGTGTGATACACTTCCACTGAAGTGACAAGTCGACAAAATATACTCGGCTATAATTTTTTTTTTTCTTTTTGCTTTCTAGCAGATGTAATATGGCAGCTCTATGTCATCCGTCTCAAACCAAATCGAATGACAGTTCTGCAACGGACGAATTGCATTAAACGCGCTCATTTATTTTCCAACGAACAATGAATTTTTCTATTGCTGCTATTGTTGTTGGGTTCCCTCACATTTGTAAACATATAAACTAACAAAACTTCTAACAATAAACAATTCAATTGTACATTTATAAATGTTTGTGAGCAAAGTGAAGATCCGGATCTTTTGATTTTTTATTGGAAAAATATAAATTAAAATGAAAAATCATAAAAATTCAATTTAATTTAATTAATCTATTCATTTGATTACTGCAGTGGATGCTTTTTTTTCACATATTGGTTTGTTTCATTCTCTCTCTTCTCTCTCTCTCTCTCCCTCTCTTGCTGTTAGTGCGCGTATTATTGCATCTCATTTTTGTTCTCCATGAAATTGTGTGCAGTGAAATTTTTGCGTTCGTGTGTGCGTAATGAATCTTTTTCCTTTTCTTCTGTTTGCAATTTGATGTTACTTGTACAAATCGTATTGAATGTAGCCTTTATTTACAGTCGCCGTCGAAAACGATTTGACTGACGTCAGGAAGACTGCTGTGCCATACACAGCGAATGGAATACAATAATAATAATAAAAAAAAAAAGTATGAACATATAAAAGTCGCAGTGAAAACAGCAGCAGCCACAGCAACAACAACACCAACAAAATATTGAAAAAAGAGAAGAAATAATTTTTCTCCATACCAACGAAACAAAACGTCAAAACATTCGAGGAAAAAGAAAATTTTCCCAATTCCCGTCGAAACATTTTCGTGTCTACCAAAGACGAAGAAAAAAACTAATAAAATCATTCCAACATGTGTTTGTAGTGAAAAAAATATTGTTTTCATTTTGAACAATTGACAATTGGCTTTAGTGAAAGAAAGTAGTGGTTTTTTTAGGCAGCCAACATTGGATTGATATCATCGTGCATAAAAAATCAAATTTTTATCGTCGTGATTTCGAATGTGTAATTTGTGTGGATTTTAGATTATTTCTTTATTTTTTTTTTATGATTAGTTTTTCTGAAATTGTATTTGATTTGTTTTGGGGCTAAAATATTCAGCAAAATCCGGTGGTGTGTTGGCGTGCATATCTGTGACTGTGTCACGACAAAAAATTCATTCGATTTTGTTGGGGAAAAAACCAATTAAATTGCTGCCATGAATTTAAAAATATTATTTATAAACATATTGTTATTTATACATAACGAAGTGTTTGCTTATCAACAACGTAAGTATATTAAATCGATTGAAACCATTGGATAGTGAATAATCATTGAAATATTATATATTTTTTTCCCTCTTTTTTAAATTTTCTAGGTAATCTTGACGAACTTTGTTCACCAAAAGGCAGTGTAATGAAAGCATTTAATACAATAACACGCAACTATCCTGAAGTGCATTTAAGTGAAAATGAAGATTCGGGCGCATTGGTGCAATTGTCATGGAATTCATCAGTATTTAAAAAATATGATTATTGTAAATTTCGAATTATTGCAAATGATCAGGATAATAAACGTCGAAATCGTGGTGTTTTTGTATCGATACGTCGATTGAATTTACGAAAAACATATAATTCAAATGAACCGTGCATCGATTATATACAATTTATATTTGGTGAAAAAAAATCACCAAAATATTGTGGACAATTGAATGCATTAGTTGATGATGCGAAAAAGATTTATTTTGGCGAAAGTAGTGGAACAATTGAGGTGAAAATTAAACTTGACACATTGATGCCACTTAATCAAACCAAAGACACACTTGATGTTGATCTTGTTTTTACTGCAAATGAAAGTAAGCTAAGAATTATTGCCATTTCAAAATTGATATAGACAAATTAATTGATTTTTGATTGTGACCTTCAATTGAGACAAAACCATAGGTTCTGACATGGGGTTGCCCCCATCTGACGCTCTAAGAATTGTTCACAGTTATTCGATAATTGATGGGGTTTTTCGAACAATTTTAAGACATTTCTTTACTAACCATTCCATAATGGGCTTCGGGGATCCCCTTTGGATTTTTGGTCGGAAAACCCCCCTCCCCCTCCCCCTCCTAAACTCGACGGTGTCAGAACCTATGGACAAAATATTTTTGTAGCCATTCATTTTTCTCGTGAATTTGTGTTTTTTTTGCTTTTGTCTTGTTAAGACATTAATTGTATTTATAAATTGAACAAATTTGCAGATTGTGGGCCGCCAAATTTGATAAAATGTTACGATAATACGTGCATATCAAATCGATTTCTGGCAGATGGAATAAACAATTGCCCACCACCGTATTGCATGGATGAGGGACAGTGTCCAATTCCACCGTTGTCGGTTTATTCAATACCAGATACAACCTCTGCCAATCATACCGACATTGTGATAAGTGCATTAACATCATTGATATTTACGTAAGTATTATGAATCGAAATTGAGATAATATTTTAAATTTTTTTCTTTTTTTTTTTAATTGAAATAAAGGCTGGTTGGTGTCGGAAGTTGTTTATGGTTATGTTGGCATATAAAAGATTGCTTTTTACCAGAACAAGATACTCAGGGAACATCAACAACGTCCAATTGTAATCGTCGTTCAAATAATAATACGCGATCGACTGCATTTAATACGCCCGGTGATAATTATACACCGGCAACGGGTTCAACACAAAATACGAATCGATTATCGGCGCCAAATACTAACGATAAAGACGATAATCCACCACCATATGATCAACTATTTCCCCATTTAGCCAATTCAACAAATGATAACAAATAGATTTTTTTTTCTTACTGTGATATCTATATTCTTCGATATTGTTCACAAAAATAGATAAAAACAAATGAAATGAAATGAAATGAAATGAGACAAGGTGAAAAAAAGAACAAACGGATATAAACGTAAAATATCTTTTATTGCACCCCTCTGGTCAAGTCTACTAGAATGTAATTGTGTCAGCCGCTGCTCAGATATGATTTCATCAATTTAAATTAAGCACTCTCATAATATAAAAACAAATATGATTAAAACTAAATCATACACATACATAAATAATTCATCACTGTCCACGATTCGTAGGTCATGGTACGAAAGTATATGTCGCACGCGACACTCCCAACAATAAAAAAGCAACACCAAAATTCTAACGAAAAATTCACTTCGCTTCTCAATTCGGCATTTATATGCTCTTAATAAATGCTTATTAATTGAAAATTGTATAAAAATTTTATGTGTTATTCAAATGTGTTTTGGCATTTTAGAATTCAGAAGAGAAAAAAAAAAACAATAACAACAACAAAACACTTAATTTACATTTCAATCTATTTATTTGTATAAATGCTTTCGATAATTGAGTTGATAATAAGTGTTAATTAAGCAATGAGCTAATATTGTCTCTGTCATTTGGTAGAAATGTAAACCGATCTATCGCCATCTCGTTCACTTATCGCAATCAATTCCCCCATACCTTAATCAATCTCACCGCACAAAAGCAAACGCATTCCATTCAGTTTTTTTTTGTGTTTCTCCGCAGTAGAGAAAATATTCGCACTCACACGCACTTGTTATATCCAAACAATTAATGAAGCACAAATTTTGTTTTTTTGGTTCAAATTTTATTTGTATGTCGATGCTAATTGGTAACAACCAATATTCAGCACTATAAAAAGACATTATTTTTAATTGAATCGAAAAAATGACACACACAGACACACACACACACACATGGCTGATAATCATTTCGTTTGAAATTTAAATTCAATTCAAAATGTTAGCTATACACTTCCATACGATTCCTTTTTTTTTCCAAGATGAATTCAGATTCATTCTCGAAGAGAGCATTTATACGGCATTTACAATTAATCAAATTTATTAACAAACATTTGGCGGAGAAAAAAACCGACCGAAAAAAGAGCAAATGAACGACAAACGACTACTTTTATGAATATTATTTGACATGGATTAATTCATGAATTCACCGTGTCTAAATGATTGTTCATTTTTTGATCTGTACACCGAATTACATGCTTATTCATGTTCTCCATTTTTTTTTTTTATCTTTCCCGAATTTCTTTCCCGAATCAAATCCATTAGTCAAACCAATAAATGACTTTTGCCCACTATGAGTCATAGCCTATGACTAAGTTATTGAAATGCGTCAATTTTGACAAATTTTTGTGACACTCTTTCAGCCATTTGTTACAAAAAAAATATTCCGATAAATAGTTTTAAAGGGAAATAATTATTTCAATTTTTAAGCATTTCTCGGGGAAAAAAATGTATTTCGGGAAAATCTTATTTCAATATTTATTTTTCTTTCCAAATATTTTCATAACAAAAGAAATAATCAAAAAAAATCTTCAATTGAAATAAATTTTCCCCCTTTTTTAAACAATGTGTGCATTGTACAAAAGATCCGCAAAAAATAGCTTATTAAAAAATAATCATTTCCGTTGTTTTTATGTGATTTGGTCAACTCTTGTAATGTCAATTTTGACATACGCTTAATTAAATGCAGCACACATTTTATGAAATCCCATAAATTGTCATTCGTTCATTTGAATTTTGTATGGTTTAAATAGGCGATATGAACAGAAGTGAAGAAAGAACAGAAGAAAAAAAAAAAACAACGGCGCAATTTGCTAAAAAAAGCGACTAAGCGAATGAGCAAACACGAAATTAATGCCCTTACAACAATGAGCGATAAAGCAAAAAAAAAAAAAAAAAAAAAAAAAATTCTAATTTAGAAACGAAATGAAAAGAAAAGTAAAGAGAATAGCACTATTTCAATTGCCTTCATTTGTCAACATTGATAATAACAAAATTAAATGGCCTTGCATTTGACAATTAACAGGTAAAAAAGATTATAGGATTTAAGTTTTATACAAATTCGGTTGCAATTGCATTCCGATTCATTTTGATAATGCCAAAACGAACTATTTACAATAGAAAACGAAAAATTAAAGCGATATTGCTCGATGAATGGAGTGCCTTCGAGATAACAAAAAAAAAAAAAAAAAAGAAAAATAAATAAATAAATAAAGGCACACATTTATTACACACTATTGCTAAGTCAGTTTCACATTTTTTGGCATGCACATCATGTTTATTGTTTTTTTTTCTCGTGTAAGGAAGCGCTACCAAAAATTCAAAATATTTTCTCTTTTAATTAATTTAAATTGAAAATTCATAGCTGCAAATTGTTGTTTGAAATAATCACATTGCTTTTAATTGATGCCGACAAAAATGTCTCTCATAAACTATAATATATTCATTGTACC
The DNA here is from genome assembly GCA_029041755.1 of Resseliella maxima. Lineage (NCBI taxonomy): Eukaryota > Metazoa > Arthropoda > Insecta > Diptera > Cecidomyiidae > Resseliella > Resseliella maxima. The sequence continues at coordinate 225,882 of JAQOWM010000907.1, forward strand.
AATAGAGTTTAATAGAGTTTAAATGCTTTAAGGATACATTGTTGATAGAAATTTGATTAGTCTTAGATGATGATGATGATGATGATAACGATGTGTAACTATTAAATTATATTATTCAGAATCATTCTTTGCATCGATGTACTCTCTCCATGCTTGCTGCCAATTGGGTAGAAGATGGCAAATCTTTTTTTTTTTCATGAAATGTACGCATATGAAAATTGGCAAAGAAAACACGCATTCAAATTCACAAAACACATCAATTTAATTCGTTTACTTAACGAAAATTGGAATAATTTGAGAAAAAAAAAAATTTAAAAAAATAAATTTAAATGAACCAAAAAAAAAAAAAGAAAATTGATTTAAATGTTTATTATAAAATTATTGACATTTTTTAAGCACAAATCAATTGACGAATTTTGACGACAAAGATGTAGAGGGAGCCAATTTTTCTAACGCATGATTCAGTCGAATTGATTGAAAATGAAAGAAATATTAGGAAAAAAAAAAAACAGACGATTTTTCTCCGAATTAATAATTAAAACACACTCCAAAATGGATTTGTTTCTCTTTTTTCATTGTAAAACATTGTAAAAATATTTATTTTAGCATTTATTTCTACGTTGTGTAAATTAAGTTCAATAAACTAAATTAAAACAAACAAACATTCTATTGTAAAGTACAAAATTTCATGTCGATTTTTCGTTAGATGATAATTATGTTGTTGTTTATTCTTATTTTGAATGGGTGTCGAATTCAGTGTGGTGGGGCAGTTAACGTATATATTGTAAGTAATGAATTAGGAAACCATATTTCACTTGGGTATTTTCAAACAATTTTTTCTTTTCTCTTGATAATTTTGATTATTTTTTTAACGGCATTTTTTCTCAATTTTTTTTTTTTTTTTCTGCTTATAAATAATTTCTTCGATTTTATTTTCAGTTTTCTTTCAATATTTCATTTTGTTTCTTTAAGCACGAAAATTGACGGCCAGTGGATAATGGCGGTGGCAAGTGCATAATTATTTACTGACGGCCATTTTCACATTTTTAATTTCATTTAAAATTTTCATCGTCTTTCGGAAACGAAATTTAGATTTTTTTACGTAATTTTTTACTCTTCAATTAACACTTGTTTTTCTCATAATTTGGTCTTTATAAATTTCACTTAAAGTAAATGTTGCGCAATATGAATAAGGCACAAATGCACTTATATCTGCTTAGTCAATGCGGGACGAAGAACTTTTAAAAGGCTTAACCCGTATAACTTAAAACTAACATTTCGAAAAAAAAAAAAAAAAAAAAAAAAATAAGAAATTAGATCTGATAGTGTCATCATTCAGAGATTCTATAGAATAGTCCCTATAGGGACTAACTGAAATTCTTCGCATTTTTTTCCGACATTTTTCTTTCCTTTTTTTTTTTGTTTTTTGGTTTGAATAGAGAAAAAAATGTATATTTTTCCCAACACAAATGTGTAAAAAAAATCTAACAAGCGTTAGTGAAACTTATTTCGAAGTTTTATTTTTTTTTTATTTTTTATGCTCGATTGATCCGTAAGATACCTTCAAGCGAAGTGCGTCCATCCAAGTCCAATTGGCACGAAAATATGTAAACTTGATACCACAAGTAAATGAAAGTCACTGCAATGAAAATAATTGTTCATATTAATTGACTCTTAATTACGCATTAGAATATTCGTTGATCATAATTTTGATAAATATCAATTTGGTTATCAATTATCCATTTTTTTCATCACTTCATTTTCCTAAATATTTTTTCACTTTAAGAATAACAAAATTCCCTCGAACAACAAAACCAATTTAACAGATTAAAAAACAAAAACTATTTTTTAAAATTCATTAAATTTTTTTTAATTTTTTTTTTTTTTTTTTTTTCTTAGTTGCAATATTAAAATTTACCATTTGAAATGAATAAAAATCCTTCAAAGATGCAAACATTTTGAAGACTAACGCTAGTTTCATGAATAGCCAGCAAATTATAAATGAAAATCATAACGATAAACACAAAAATAATTGTGCATAGATTGATAGCCAGCCAAACGGACACTTCTCTGGTTGTTTGCTGTATAAAAAAAAAAAAACCAAAATGAAAATGTTGAAAATTAATTCCGATTAAAATCGTGATCGAGTATGAAAAAATGTGAAATTAAAAGACAAACTTACATTGATTGCACCATAAATCAATAAACAATCGGAAATTAGTTTAAAAAAGCAAACTACAATTCCCATGATCAATACGAATGAAAACAGATTGTTTCCAACTTGATCCATTGGATTTTTCATGATCAATTTTTGTGATGCCATGCCAAAGAATTGTAACACCAACGCCAATGTGGATGAAATCTGAAAAAAAAAATACGAAAAGAATAAAAACTAAGCAATGAAGATGGGAATTAAAAAAAAAAAACATTGCAAATTTGATCCAAAACGTCGTCAGCATTCTGTGTATGAACAAAAGGGGCAAGTCAGCATTCATCATTGAAATGATGTTAATAATTCAAAAATTTGCTGCTGTTTACAAATTGAAACATGATTCAAGCAAGCCATTTCCAAGAAAAAAACAAACACTTTGTCAAAAGGTTATCAAATGAACGTGATTCTTGATGCAATTTCGATCGATATTATGGCGTTGTTGTATTGAATGATTGTTTTAGCGCTCTTTTTTTTCAAATTGTTTTCAGACATTTTGTTCATTGTCAAAACATAATTTAAAATTGGTTGTCATACAAATGGTTCACCTTTTCAGGACCTGTGACTGTCAAAATCAATTGAATTAAATTGACTTAATTAATAAAGAAACACTCACCAATCCCATTGCGCCAATGGTCATCACACCCGTTTGCATATTGATACAGCCACAGCAATTTTTCATGTTTGCGTTTTTATAATATGATGTGCTTGTTGTCAATTGATATCGATTCAATATGGAATTTTTACGAATTAAATTTGATCAAGAATTTATTGTGTGAAATTTATTCAAAATAATAATTTGTATTTACTAAAATTGAGAACTCATTTAAAGATATGGACTTGTCGAATGTGTTTCCGGAATGAAACTGCGAGTGAGAAAGAATTGCGGTCAGTTTGATCACTGAGCACAAATACGTTGTGGACAATTTTTTATTGTTTTCTCTGTTTCATTTAGCAATCCGATGCTGAAAATCACAATGTTTATTTCTTTCTTCCGTTCGTTTGTATTTTTTTTGTTATGTTTGTGATTTTGTTTTACTCTCTTTGCTTCTCTTCAGCACAATGTTGATGCCGCTTTGATGATCGTACAACAATCCAGACGATCCACATTATGGATTCATATTACATACAGACGGAACTAATGACCGCACAAAATTTTTCTTAATAACTGTTGCAAATCTGTTGAATTGTTTTGCTGCTTTGCATAAATTTATTCTCTTTCAGGCTTTTGGCGTATGTGTGTGTGTGTGTGTGTGTGTGTGTGTGTGTGTGTGTGTGTGTGTGTGTGTGTGTGTGTGTGTGTGTGTGTGTGTGTAGAAATAATAAACCGTGTTACTTTATGTGCATTTATGTCATTTAATATGTTTTGATTGTCGTTTGTTTGTGATTTTGTTTTCTCTCTCTCTCTCTCTCTCTCTTTCTCTTTCTCTCTCTCTCTCTCTCGACAGTTTGACGACGAAAGAAAACAAACTCTTCATTTACAATTGAAACATATTTCTCTTACGGCACCACATCGAATTTAACCCAACGATTGCTTTGACCAAATTGCATCACGAAATCGAATGTGCTGATTAAAATCGGTAAATGCGATAATAACAATTATTTTATGAAATTCACTGAACGCCAAATAAAGCTTATAATAATATTGAAATTATTGTTGTTGATAATGATTTTGGAACGGATTGAAAACAATGGTGAAAAAGGCACGGAATTTGATTTAATTATGTAAATAAATACGAAAATCTGTAGAAATAACGAGATTTGTTGTGTGAATTGCGCATATGGCGATTCGATAAAAATTCTATCGGTTGGCGCACATAAAAATCACAATAATTTTGACCGAATGAAGAGAAAAAAAAGTACACGGAACAAGGCACGTCAAACACTAACTCCGCACGCACTGTCAAATCGAGCTCAAGCACAGCTAATTTACGAGATCATTTGTTTTTTTTTTTTTACTTTTTTTTCTGCTTTGCTTTGGTTTATTTTGTGTTGTTGCTGTGCTTTGCTTTGCTTTGCTTCGCTACTATGTTTTTATGATGCTCGAATGCGATGAAGACGAATGTTAGGTGTAACAAAACAATAGCAAAATAGGCTCAAAATTAGAATTCATCAAATCGAATACACGAATACGAACCGATCGCAGCAGCTGCTATGTTTTTTTAACAATATCTAATAAATGTCTTTTTCGTTCATAAAAGTAAAAGAAGCGGTAGTTGCGGAGGGTGCGGATTGTGCGGATTGTGCGGATCAAAAATAAAATCGCTGAATGGGAACCGTTTGTTATGGAAGCGTTCGTATTGCGACTGTATGACATGCGAATCAGCTGTGTGTCAACCGAATGTAAAAAAAAAGAAAGAACGAATGAGCGCGACAATCGAAATCGCCGACAACCAGAATAATTTCGCCCTGAGAATTAACACACTTCTCTCTAACTCTATGTATATTTTTCCGTCTGCTGACAATGTCATTCGTATTGGATCGTGAACACATTTTCAATTCATTATTTCAAGTGTTCTCTCGTTCATTATATTAATAAATTGAATGATAACAATTATTAGTCATGAATCGTATACGTTAAATTTATTTTCTATTGGAAACCCAGTTCGAATGACATTATCGGGAGAATGTATGCTGAGTAACAACATCGCTGCTGATGTTATATCAAAACACAACAATACATTTACGCATTTGTTCATGTATATGAGCGAGCACAAAACTATCGATAAGTGAAAAATTAATACAGAAAACGAGAAGGAGAGAGAATGTGTATGTATGTGTTAGAGAGGGATAGAGAGAGAGAGAGAGAGGGAAAGTCCAATTGGAATGTAAGCAACAGCGAGTTCATTGTTATTTATGTGTACAAAAAAACTTGCGTATGCTGCGAAATTATTGCACTTAAATACTGTACAAGTTGATTTAAGTATCGGATCGTGCTGTTGACAATTGGTTATGTGTTTGATAGATTATTATTTGGTTGTGTACGTTTGTAATTGAACTTACTGGATAAAATGAAAATGAAGATAAAATCAGCTAAAAGAAATGCCCAGAATAATTGAACAATCAGCATCAGCACCATCCTCAACTGTTGTTTGTCCAACGCTAGTTGTTGGATCACCTCGTTTGTGTTGATTCATCTCTTGACCTGTAATTGGTTAACCTTCGAAAGGATTAAATTGCATTCAGAAGAATATGAGATCAACGCATATTCCATGAATAAACTCATTTCGATTATTTCCATGAACATATCATTTGCACATTTTCATTTTCATTTTTATTTCAAATGCACTGCTATCATTATTTTTAATGAAATCGTTCAAATCACCGGCACTTTTCAATTCCCTGTATGCATTAAAATCAAATGAAATGATAAATTTGAGAATATACGTCCGTGTACGGTCATAACTCAAAGATGTGTCCCAAAATAGCATGAGAGAGTGTATTGAGTGTATGATGTCATGTCGTTGCATTGGAATCCCGCAGGTTCGTCCTTGAATGAAGCCAAAATCACGCATTTGCCTCTGTTATAATATTGTTGAAAATTCTTCTATCTCCATCGATTGGATTCATCTTCTATCTAATTTTTATTCAACTCAGTTTATGATGTAATCTTATCATTTGTTGACTTCTATTTAATTCAAGTAAAAAAACCGATAAAATTACCAAATTAGAGTTTTAAATGAATATTTAAAAAAAAAAAAAAAAAAAAAATTAAACTATGAACCCATTGCAATTAATCAATTTTATTGATTTTGAAGTTTCATCAAGTATATCTGGCTCTCAAACAAGAAGTAAGAAATGATTTCTAATCTTTTTCATCATTTAATATTAACGATTTCGGCGATCTTAAGATAGTGATCAATTTAACCGATTTTGCTTTTATGTTGACTATGCGCAATAGATGTTGATAGGAAAATTGATTGAAAAAAAAAAAAAAAAAAAAAATTAAGAAAAAATTACTTAAAAATGCAATTATAGTCAATTATAATATTTCTCATTCCAAAGCTACTCTCTTAATAACTTCATCAATTTGAAAGAGAGAGAAAGAGAAAGTGAGAAATAGAGAGTGAGCGAATGAGAAAGAAACGAAGAATTCGATAAGAAATTTTGTTGTTATATCAACAATGTTGAGACATACAATATCAAATCCGATATTTGCTTTAGAAATTCTTGAAAGAATGTCATATTTTTACTAATATCATTATGGAAATAGATGTGAATAGGCATGTATCGATGGTACGTTTCTGTTTGCACTAATAAAAAAGCTTTAATTTTGGTTTAATTTTATAAAAAAAAAAAAAAACAAAAATTTCAAGAAATACTTAAAAGGACACAAGGAATGGAATTTACAAAGTTGCACTGACTGCGCATATGACAAATAGATTAAATTCTATGGGTTGCCGCACAAAAAAATTTCAATATTAAAATCTAATAAAGAAGAGAGAGAGAGAGAGAGAGAGAGAAAAGCAAACAGACAATTAGCACACGAAACAAGGTATCTAAAACACTAAATTCGCGGCATCCATTTTGCGACTGAATTAGATTTGTCAATGGTTCACGCATTCGCAATCCTCCCATTTAAAATGTATTAATGCAATTAATTCGCAAATCATTTGTATGAAATTTGCAAATGGATACGCATTGATAAAAGCCCTAACTTTTATCTCCTTTGCTTTGGTTTATGTTGTGTTTTTGTTTTGCTTAGCTTTGATTTGCTTCGCAACTATGTTTTACGATGCATATATGTGATGAAGACCAATGTGAAATGCAATAAAACAAAAAAAAAGTACGCTCAGACTAAGAATTCAGCAAAACGAATGCACAAATACGAACCGATCGAACACACAAGCGGCAAAAAAAAATAAAAATAAAAAATCGCTGAATGGGAACCGTTTGTCATGGAAGCGTTCGAATTGCGACTGTATGACATGCGAATCAGCTGTGTGTCAACCAAATGTAAAAAAGAAAGAAAGAACGAATGAGCGCGACAATCGAAATCGCCAACAACCAGAATAATTTCGCCTTAAAAATTTTCAACTTTATGTATATTTTACAGACAGTTGCGGGCAATGTCATTCGCATTGAATAAAGAATACCTTTGTAATTCATTATTTTAAATGTTCTCTCAACGATAATAATTATTTGTCATGAATTGTTTACGCTTAATTTTATTTTCTGTTGGAAACTCTGTTCGAATGACATTATCAGGAGACTGTGTGCTAGGTAACAACATCATCATTTCGCTGCTGATGTTATATCAAAACACAACAATACAATTACGCATTTATTCATGTATATGAGCGCGCACAAAACTATCGACAAATGAAAATGTAGTACAGTGAGAGAGCGAGAAACGCACACACACACAAAGAGAGAGAGAGAGAGAGAGAGAGAGAGGAGGGGGGGGGGGGAGATTTGAATGTGAGTATGTGTGTGTGAGAGAGATAGAGAGAGCATGGTATTGGTGTATACAATAAAGCACTTGCTTGTGCTGTGGAATTGCTGTGTACACAAGTTGATTTGTGTATTGAATCGCGTTGCTGACACTTGCTCGTTGTATGGGTGTGTATGGTATTTGTTTGTACGTTTGTTTGTGTGAGCAATGAGCATGTTTATAATATCCACCAGTCTTTCTTCGCTACCACTTCGTACACTTGTGTGACAGTAAATTCCAATATGGCGTTAAATGTCAAATGCACAGCTCGATGACTGGAACACTGTATTTAGACCAAGAGTGTTTTGTGTTGGAAATTCATTCGGAACAACACACAGCAGTAATAGAAGGAATTTTTTTTTGTTTTTTTTTTCTTTTGCTTTTTTTTGCCAATTCAAAGACAAGAAAAATAACATACAACAGCTCAAGCAAAAATTTACATCGTGTAACCGTGGTGTGTGGTGCACGCTGATATTATATTTCGTACGTGTGGACATAAAGCAAGATTATCATTTTTTTTTTAAATCCACTGGTTTTTTTTTGTTTTTTTTTGGTGAACAAATTAAGGAAAAAAAACAAGAAGAAAAATTTTTTTTTTTTCTCTCACAGAGAGTAGTTTCTAAAGTAGTTTAGTTTTTTTTTTTGTTGTTATTGAGCGACGACGACATCGTCGATGACTACGACGACGACAACAACGACGACGACGGAAAAATCCAATTGTGTGTATATATCCACTCTTCAGTACGGGCATTTCATCGTTTGACTCGCGAGAATAATAAACACACGGGGGAAAAATCAATGAAGGAAACGCGAATATTGTCTGTATTGAAATGTGTGTGACGTTTTATTCTGAATGTCATAGTTTCATAGTCATAGTTTTATTCTTCTTCGTCATCGTTTATTTGTTGTTAAAAAAAAAAACACACACACACACAATTTGTTTTCTTTGGTCTGTTTGATTCAAATAGGAACGGAAAAAGACAATTCCGTTCCTGGATCAAATCAAGACGCACACACGAAATGGTTTTTCTTTTGTTATTGTTCGTGTTCTTGAAATGAGAAAACAAACATTTGAAAAGAAGCAGAAGAAAAAAAAACATTCTAAGCTGGACATAAAGCAGTTAACCTTCGTGCAAAATGCATTTAATTATAACAAAAAACAAAACATTTATTTAATTTTTCCATGAAATATTCAACGAAAACTAAAACCAAAATCGCGTGTCAATTGCCAAGTAAATACGATAGAAATAAAATACCTGCACTTGTGATATTTTCTGCTTCCAATAGACGAGAGGAGTGAGAGAGATAGAAGAAAGAATGAAATGAATACGGAAAATCTGCAACATTTTAAATTTTGCCAAAAATAATGAACAATTAAATACATGTGAGATTTGTAAAAGAGTGAATATTTGGGAATGTGTGTCAGTGGCCTGAAATTAAAAATTCAAAAAACCAAAAAGAAACAAATTCAAAATTCATGCATTGAAATCATGAAAATTGCAATGGTGCGTTGTGTCAAACAATAGTAAATAAAGTCCATCATTCGACCTCTGCAGAGAGATTCACATTTTGTATATGTCAACAGTGGAACATACACACACACACACACACATAGTTAGACGAAACATTTTTAAATCGGAATTTATTTCGAAATTTTATGCGAAAACATTGAATTTCATTAGTAAAAAGAGCGACAAAAAGAGGAACGACAAAGCGGAAAATAAATTTCATTGAAAACAAACGTTAAAATTTCAAGGCGAACATAATTTCCATCTTCTTTATTGAAATTTCATTGTTCTTCGTCAGGATTTTATTGTTCTAAGTTATTTATCTCTCTTAGCCATTTTCAAAGGATTTTTCGATGAACTATGCTAAAGGCATTTTCATTTCTCAATTTCTTCTTTCAATGTCGTCGAACCACTTCCAAATTCATCAAATGATCCAATGACAAGTGGTTTTTTTTATTGTCTTTATTGTTCGCTTCTTAAATTGTAGCAAAGTCTCTGAGCTGTGTCGAAAAGACCCCGAAAATAGACAAAACACCAGAAGAGAAGCAAAAAACAAAAAAGAAAAAAAAAAATTACGGTGAAAGTATAATTTCGCTTTGTACAAAACACATTTGTGTGTTGTGTTATTGTTGTTTTTTTTTTTGGTTCAAAAATTGTTAAATTTTCGGCAAGTGTTTTATTGTTCCAACAGTAGCTCTTTCGTTTCAATGAACAACTAAAACTAGTAAAAATCTTTCGATTTTTGTTTTGTATGATTTCATTTTACGGCCGTTAATTCAAGTAAAACGAAATTGTTGTGGCACAAAACTGGCCATCAAATAACCTATTCATAATTTGAAAAAAAAAAAAAACACGTATAATACACGCGAATACATCAAATGAAGAATGAAAGAGAAGAAACATCGAAATAAAATAGAAAAGAGATTGAATGAAACAGCAGAGTGATTAAATGAAAAACAAATCGAATTGCATAGAAAGATCGAGATGCAGAGCGAGACACCGAGAGTGAAAGATATAAAAAGAGTTAAATTTCGCAAGTTATTTTATAGCATCTCATTGTCAATTGGCGACAATAAACAATGGCTTCAATTTCACTGTAGCAAAATCAAAGCAATCTCATATCATGTAGATTTTGTTCTTTCACATGTTTTGATTTTATTGGTTTGGAATTTGAGCAGATTTTTCGTAAATGATCCATCAACGAGGCCCTCCCCCCGTGTGTGTATGTAGTGTGCGTGTGCTTGCACTAAAATCCTGCATAAGCAAATTTCATTGTTTATTTTTTTTTTTTTTAATAAACTAACCAGTGTTTAAAGTGTGTTTGCTTCAAAAAAGGAAAAAAAAGAAAGAAAGAAAGAAAAAAAACGAACGAAATAAGAGAAGAAAAAAACAATCTGATGAATCAATTTTTGTTTTACAGATATGAATCATATTGGCCAAATGTTTTGAGTGTCTAAAAAGAAACAAAAGAAGAGAAAAGTTTGTTTTCTATATGTATTTGTTGCTGTTTTTGATGATTTTTCAACGTGTGAACTACTTAACTAAAATTAAATTAATTCAGATAACATTTCGCTAACCAACACGCATAAGAAGGAAAAAAAAAAAATAAAAAACAAAATTAAACAAAATAAAAACTATCAAGAGAATCATAAAAATAAAAAAAAAACATGGCAACGGATAAAATAAAGGTTGCAGTTCGAGTACGGCCGTTCAATCGGCGAGGTTTGTATCATTTGTTTCTCTCTATTTTCATCATCATTTTGGAATATTCAAATAAAAAATGTTCTGTTGTTAATGTATTAAATAAAAGTGGTACATTGTGGGTATCGTGTCGATTTGACGAGCTCTCTTTCACCAAATTGAATTCTCTCTCATTTTATTTATTTTGCCAATTTTGGCATATTTATGTGATAATTAATTCGCATAGAGAGATGAGATGGTTTGTGTTTGTGTGCGAGCTCTTTTGTTTGAATATCCGAATGAGGAACACATAAAGTCGATAAGATTGCGCGCGTTAAAAGGAAACCGATGAAATAATAGCGGATTCAGTTGAGAGCGGCAGAAGAGAAGAGTGGAAAACCCTACGTTTATACTGTAACATTAATGTAATTATCAAATTGAAATGAAAAGTAAATCAAAGAGAAGAGAAATAAACCGACATAACAAGCAAACAAGCGAGCGATCGACCGACCGAACAAAAGAAAGCAATGAACGTAGAGAAAAAAAAATTGATGAAGAAAATGACAAAAAAAAGCGAAGAAGACGTCAAAGAAAAAAAAAATGAGTACGCATCAGCAGGAACGAGCATGAGCAAGTGCAAATAAACGAATTAAAGCATAGAAAAATTGTTTTGGTTGTAGTTTATGTATGTGTTGAATGTATGTTACGCACCGATATTACTCATTCATTTCCTTTCGCAATTATTCATAACGATAAATATATACATATACATATAGATCATTCGCTTTTCATTCCATCACTTTTTACACAGTAATCTACGTATATATGAATTCGCTTTTGTTATACACCACATACATAAATATGGGATCGACCAATTCCACCACGTGAGATAATTCGGTTATCGCTTTCAATTTTTCGTATATAACTGACTGAAAGAGAAAGAGAGAGAGAGAGAGAGAGAGAGAGAGAGAAATGATTGCGACAGTGATGGATGATAATGTCGGTGTGCGACGAATAAAATGCGGAAAAATTTCAATGTTTACTATATACACACGCCTGAATTATCGAACATTCTATAGATATACCATAGAGCACAATTCAAAGAACAAAAATTATGTATGTTAGGGCTCTTGCTGTTGCTGTTACTACTGCTGCAAAATGCACGTACACTACACGCTCAAAATAACAATAACATTTGCTTCAAAAGAAAAGAGGAAAAACAACTCATGAAATTAGAACGCACACGAGATGGAAAAAAAGAAAAAGAGAGAGAGAGAGAGCAAGAGCGAGAGAGGATAGGAAAGTGAAAGGAAATGAATGGAAAAAGAAGACAACATGAAAAGAGTCGAATAAAACACGCAGAAATACGGCATAATTTCAATAAAGAAGAAATGAAAGAAAACGGCACAGAAATAAAATCACCTCATCGGTGAAAATGAGTGTCGAAGTTGTTCTGAACGCGTGAGTGAATGATAAAAAAAGGTGAAGAGCGAAAGCGCGCGCGAGAGAGAGAGAGAAAAAGAGAAAAAGCGAGAACAGGAAAAGTAAAAATAGTGGTGCGCGACTATGGTTTCTTGATCCAATAGAAATAAAGAGCGAAAAAAAGGAACAAAACAGTAACAACTGCAACTAGCCAAAGAATAAATGCGAGAATTGGTGTTGAAAATTTATGGGAATTCACCGTTTTTTGTTTTTTTCTTCTTTTTCTTTTCTTTACAAATTCGAATTTTCTGGGATTAAGTTTTGTTCTATTTCCCTTTCACTGTATTCCGTGTATATATTGTCTTCTTTTGATTTGTGTGCTCTTGGTGCTTTTTTTCTTCTCTTCGTTGTTTTTATTTTCGCATAAAAAAACCTACGTGCTTGCATGCATGTAACGGTCGCACAATGAAGTCATACATGACAATGAGTATGAGTATGAGGCGAATCCTTTCATACGTTTCACGTTGGTCGCAAAAACGTTGATGATGATGAAAATGACACACATTAGAACCCAAAGCGGTTATCGCAATATAAAATGAGAAGAAAAAAAAAACACCCGAACTCAAAGTGACAAGCAGGTCACCAAAAATGTGTTGCAGTTGAAAGAGAAAATACTAACTAAATCCCAAACCCAACAATATCGCTTCGCTATCACCATTCACAAAAATATTTCCGATTCACATCCGATAAATAATTCGATGGTGCTGATTTGTCGTATGGATTTCAGAAAAATTTTGAACATTTTGCCAACAGGCTATCAAACTACAGCAAGACCACCATTCGACGATGCATTTATAACATTGTTCGCATTTTGCCAACAATTTCTGCTCATTTCACTCCCTTTCATTTCCATTCTTCCCTTCTCTCGTTCCAACAACCCATTTCTCTCACTCTGCTTCTTACTCTTTATATGCATTCATTTTTTTCCCCCTCTTTATCAATATTCGCCCAGATTCCTTGCTGCGTAACTGGCTAACTTTTACACTTAAAAGCCAACACAATTTCCTTTTGATATTTTTTCTCTTTTTGTGCTTCCTTGGTCATATGAAGAGAAAAAAATCATAAAAATAAATGAAAATGTTAAGAGAAGTTAAAGGAAACAAAGAGGAAGAAAGAATGAACAAGGAAATTTATGCACAATTCACAAGAAAAGTGGCAATAAGAACTAGAATAAGCACGACTGACTTGATAAATTGAAGCGATTGGTCTAATTCTCTGAACTCTGAGAGAGAAAAAAAAAATGTGAATTATTCGAACTAAAGAAAATAAAAAAGGCGGAAAAAATATATTCGAAGCGAAGACAGAACAACAACACCAAAAGTAGCAAAAAAAAAAAACAAAAATTGAATATTTTCATCGTCATTTTCGCAATACATCCATGGCGGCATGCAGTGTCGCTTGAAAGTAATAAAGCGGCTATTGCCATTTTCATCCATCGTCTATATATATATGTTTTTTTCATAATGTTTGTTGAAATGTTCATTCTTGATATGGATGTGCCGAAATGTGATCGATTTTAAGCCTCCGGTCTGTCTGCACACCATCATCATTAGCTAAAAATTGATCGAACTAAAAATTAAACTTTGAACATGAACGATGTGAATCTAAAACTCAAAACACATGTGTGTGTGTTTTGTGTGCTTTTTGTCCGTTCTATTTTGCTGAAAATCATTCACCACAATTCAAAATCAGTGATGTAGAACATGTTCAACACTTTTCATCGTTCACCCAAAACGAAAAATCATGCCAAATATCCTTGAAGAAGTACGCTCTGCGATTTATTGATTGAATTTCTAGCTCGAACAATTTTCTTGTTAAATTTTATTATTATTGTCGTTGCTATTCTTGTCCTTTGTTTATTGCACACGATTGAAGGGAACAAAACAATAAATATAAAAAGAACGCATTTCGAACCAATGAACGAAACCATGCATTTGTTACGCAGATATGAATCGTGCTTGATATCAAAATGCAGTTGTCAGAATCGAACGATTTTACACATTTTATTGACCCAGAATTACCAAGACAACTCGCATGTGTAAAACACATAGAGAATGAAAGAAGAGAGAGAAGAGAGAGAGGGGATAGAGAGATAGAGAGATAGAGAGAGAGAGAGAGAGAGAGAGAGAGATAGAGAGACGCAAATCTGACCAAAATTAATATGCATGCTTGTGTTGAATGCGCTGATTTTGATTTCCTTTTTCGCATATTATCGACAAATTTACAAATCAAGCAGCACAATAAAACTGATACTAATCGCATCGCAAACATATTTTATTGCGCCTTTTTTTTGTTTTTGTTTTTATTCATTAATTATATTATTCACACGAAAACTAACCATATGCCATTCTCTATTTTGGTCTCTTTTTCTCCATTTGTTGGTTTTTAAATTAACCAAATAGAATTAGAACTTAATACACAATGCGTTGTGGATATGGAAGGCCAACAGACAATCCTGAGAAATGCAGCGTCAATAGAAAAACTTGAACGGTAAGTACAAATGACAGCTTTTCTGATTAATAACGTTTTAACATGTCAATTGGTTTGAGAAATATCAAGAGGAAAACAGGGAGCAGCTGACAATTTCGGAAAAAAGCGAGAGAGTGAGATATAGAGTGAGTGAGTGAGTGTAAGAGAGTGTAAAAGAGAAAATGAGAGAGAGAGAGAGAGAGAGAGAGAGAGAGAGAGAGAGAATGTAAACAAAAAAGCACTGAATGAGAATTGACAGAATCATATGACAAAAAGCATTAAATGTGTCGTGGTGTAATTTGGGGCACCGGAGAGTCATCAACAGAATACATTTAAGATAAATGCTGTATTCTTTCGTTGAACTTATTGATATGCATTATATCATAAGTCAAATGTCATTATCATGTTGACTGAATGTGTATGTCTCTCTGTGTGTTGCAACATGTGTATCCTGTTTTCTTATTGTATTGCTCTTGTGAGTGCTTATCTCATTTAAATTGATATTTTTGCTCTGATTGTATTGTATTGTATTGTATGTGCCAATAACATCAATAATAATTATATATGTATAAGAATTTCTTTTTATTTAAAAATTTCTCAAGTTGTTACAAGTTGACGAAAAAAAATAAAGTAAAATTTAAAAAAAAAAGATGATATACATATATAAAAACACCATGCAAAACAATCTAAGGTTTATTGTAAAATTAGTGTCGTTTCGGTTTGATGGACTTTAAAACGCGATTGTTCGAAAACAATTTATTCAACACTCTGGATGTGTGTGGGTGTTTGGTTGTTGTTACATTTTTTCCTGTTGTATGTTTGTTTAATTGAGAGAAATGGAACTCTTGAGCGTGTCAACATTGTTGTTATTATTATTGTTTTTTTTTTTTTTGGTTTTCGAAAAAAAGGTTTTTTTTTACGCTGTACTTTCGGTGACAGTGTTTTGTACTTCTTGACCACCATCCTGCAGAAAGAAAATTATGACTATTAATAATCGATTTCAATAAAAATATTTGCGTAATTTCAAATACATACTTGGTTGCTTCCGCTGTTTCTTTGTTTGCGATTGTAACGTTTTCGTGGTCGGCCACCTTTTTGTCCATTCTCATTGCCGTCACCACCTTCGTTTGGGCCACCTTCTCCGCCTTCGCTGTTGCGTGGCTTACGTGGTCCACGGTTGAATTTGCGTGGTCCGCGACGTTGGTTCCGGTTTTGACGACCATTTTGGCCACCATCACCTTCTCCTTCCGTGTTACCACCCTCGTTGGCATCACCTGCACCCAAAAAATCACAAAAAACAATGTTTTGATGTTAATTTTTAATGGAAACGAAACAAAACAATAAATAATTGGAAACATTTGATTGAAATCATACCATTTACTCCATCTCCATTTTCACTCTTGCGTGGTCCGCCGCGTCTGAATCCACCGCGACCACCACCACCGCCACCATTACCACCGAATGGACGTGGTCCACGTTTGAAACGACGTTGTCGTGGTTTTCTATCGCCACCTTCTCCCGCACCTTCACCTGAACAACAATTGCAACACAAAAGAAAAAAAAATCAATTGAAAAATTTGGCATTTGCCACTGCAACGGAAAAATATGACAAAAATTTAAATTTAAAAATGCACTTACCTTCACCTTCGCCACCAGTGTCACCACCACCCTCACTGCGTTGAGTGCGACGACGTGGACGGTACATACGGCCATGTCTCTTATCTGGAGCAAATTGGCTACCGGCAACTGGTTCACCATTTGGACCAGTCACATTCGATGCTTCATTACCCTTGTCGCCTAAAACGACATCAAATTCAACGATCTCTTCGTCACCAACTGATCGTACAGCTTTCTTTGGATTATTGGCCACGATGGCAGTTTGATGAACAAACACATCCTCTTTTGTGTCGTGGCGATTAATGAAACCGTATCCGCTCTTTACATTGAACCATTTAACGGTGCCCGTCACTTTTTCAGCTGCAAAACGAGAGTGTGTGATGAGAGAGAGAAAGAGAAAAATAAACACAGAAAAATTGCAATCAGTGTCATTCACACAGAATGAATTTAAAATGTGAAACAAAATAACAAAATTGTTCAATAAAAAATGAAAAAAATTTATCGTACAGCATCATTTAAATTGATATTGCAACATTAACAAACAATTAGTAATCGAATGATGTGCCATTTATTCAGCTGTGTTTAACATTTTACGAAAGGATCAAAGTGGCAAATATTTACAAAATGTTCAAATGATGGCGCAAAAACGGTGCAAAACGAAAAGAGGTGGAAAATGAAATGGATTGCAAAATATCGAGACAAAAAAGATTTGTTTGAGTCTCGGACGGTCTCAGATGCATGCTTGTGTTGAATATTCATCTCTCTAACGATTCGGTTTACGAACATCGGTCACTTGACATTTTTATTTTGTTGCTCACTTCGCTCACACATACAAAAATACACCCTTCATCTCTGTCTGCCTGTTTGTCTGTCTCCTTTTTGGCATATTGCGCTCATTTAAACCGCCACAAATATGGTGCTTCACACCATTTCATCATGAAATTGTTTGCACGCAACTTTTCCATCTTCGGGAAATTAATTTATCAAGATATGAAACATTTATTACGTATATCTGTACATAATTTCATTACTGGAATGTTTTTTTTCTTTTCATTCACATTATCAACGTCGCAATTGAAAATGAAACAAATTAAAATGGATAGTTTGGACTACCGAAAAAAAGTTTTGTTGTTGTTGTTGTCGTTTTTTTTTCTGTTCGGTTCTGCTGATATGTTCTCAGTGTTGCGAGCACATGCTTGTGCGTAGTTTGTTCATGCGATTCACACGCACGCCCAACTATCTATATTTAGAATAAACTACATTTTGTTCATTGTGTTCATACATCACATTGGAATATTTTCTTGTTGTTGTTGTTTTGGTTTTTAATGTATGAAGGTACCGAATCAGCGATTCGTTGAATTATGGGCGCAATTCAGCGCTCGCGGCCGATAAAAAGAAAAACTAAACTGAATTTAAAACAAAACACACACGCACACCATCTTTCGCACACTCGTACACACGGCACGAAACCAAAAGAAACAAAAAATTAATCGATGAAATGATGTCATCGGCATTTTTAAGCATATTCTATTCAAGAATTCGATATTTCATTTCCATTTTCATACTGCGCCAAAAATAATTAATGATAAAAAGAGAAAAACACACAAAGTGGGGAAAAAACTTGAATTGACTTTGATTGCAAACGACCTTGAAATCATTTTTCCTCATTTTCATGGATTTTTCCATTAACCGCCCCGGAAAAACCGGAAGCTAAAAGAAACAATGCCATTCAGTCTAATGTCAAAAATCACAATAAAAATAG
This sequence comes from Resseliella maxima, assembly GCA_029041755.1. NCBI lineage: Eukaryota > Metazoa > Arthropoda > Insecta > Diptera > Cecidomyiidae > Resseliella > Resseliella maxima. The sequence continues at coordinate 244,043 of JAQOWM010000907.1, forward strand.
ACAATTCTCGCAAGTCACTGTTCTTTTTTATCTGAAATTTGTGAGAAAAATAGATTGGCCAAAATAAAAAAAGAAAAAAGAAAATTCACCGGAATACGGTTCACAGTTCGAATTTCTAGAATTAGAAATGTCGATTTATCTTTTCCTTATTTTTTCTTCTTCTTTCGCTCTTTCTCTTTATCATAGGCGATATCTCATAGAATTTGACACTGTCGACTGTGACTATTTATTCAGTCGAATGCATAAGATTTTTTCAAATCCTATCGTTCTATTCATTTGACATTTTGTCTCTTCGGTTATATTTCTCAATAAAACCTGATCAAGTTTCAACCGCATGGTGATAAGCATGAAAAAGAAAAATATGCAAACAAACCGATGGAAATATATAGAAAAGTAAAGAAATGAAAGTAAAAAAAGAAAAGTGAAAAAAGAGGGCATAATGTGCAAAAACAATGATTTGTCCATTGGAACGTAATGAAAATGGAATTCCAATTAGAATGGCCTGCGTACGATGTCATCATAAGCCAACATTTGGTTATGTGTCATGTGTTATCTATTTCTTTTTTTTTTTTTCTTTGTTATACATTTTATTCAAGTTCTCAAAGTGGATTTTCTTCTTCTTTTTTCCTATTCGCAATTTGTTTCTTTTTTTGCTCACTGGCTCATTCATACACTCAAAATATTAAACTATAAATGACAAATATTCCTAGTAATTTCCATGCATATATTCGTCATTTTAGTATTAAATTTCGAGGTTTTAGCCAAATTGAAACACATGCTTTCAAGGCAATACATCAATCCCGCTTGCTCCGTCCATCTATGGAAGTGTATCGCGCTTTCTTCGTCTTTCTCACTTGAAACGCTGCATATAGTGTTGCCCCCGTGCAAGTGTGCCCATAAACACACGCAAACATACACATATATGTATAAATGATTTGAGCGAGAGCAAGTAAATGAACGAAGAGCAAAATGAGAGCTAACGACCGACCGACCAAACAAATTCACAGAGAGTAAGCAAGAAAGGGAGAGAGACTTTGACTCTGTGTATAGAATATAGTTAGAGTTGTAATAGGAACACATTGTACGGCATGGCGAACAAAAATGTGTGTACTATTCGCATTCAAAATGGCTACCGGCTTTTTATTCATTTCATCGATATATCTGTTTCGTTCATTCACGTGCATCTCTTGATTCGTAGGATATTTTTTCATCGAATATTTCGTTTTTTTTTTTCTTTCGCTCTTTCTCATCTCTTTTCTCTATTCGTATTCCGTTTTAAGGTCTTTTTTCGATTTTCTTCATGCGGTTTCATATTCACAAAATCAGAAATTTCCATCCATTTTTGGCAATCGATCAACAAATTTTTATAGCCGAATAATGTTCACAAAACACATGAAAAATATCATCATCATCATCCTATCGAATGTTGTAAATTGTAAGGAACCCGAAAGAAATGTTCTTCATTCGAAATGTGCTTTATACTCAATATGAAATACGTAAATATCGCGCATTGCGTGCACGTTTCATTTTCTAAACACGAGAATTAAAAAAAATACAAAATTCCTCACTAATCGTGTCTCTCATACAATGCTGAACTTTAAATTCATCTTTACAGTGCGTTTCTTCTTCTTCTTCTTCTTCTTCTTTTTCTCAAATTGTCAATTTCAAACACGAAAAGAAATGTGGTTTTCCATCGATAATATCCTCACATTTGTGTCAAGACAATAAAATGTTCACTGCAATGAAATGTATCGGTCATTTTTTTTTTTATCCAAATTGCGTTTTGTCGTCAAACAAAAAGGAAAAGGAAAGAAAAAAGAAACTCTTATATACGGCGCGGAACGACATTTTCTTTCTTCATTCATTTCATTAACCGAACCACATTTTTTTCTTTCCTTCAAACACATGCATGTTTTAAAACTGATGACGAACGAAAGAGTAAAAGAGATGAAAGAGGGCATTGAGTACCAAATGAAATGATTATGATTTCAACTCACTTTTGATTTGATTAAATCACATCAAAGCATGTCACAATGAGAATCTGAATCAATTGTAGAATAAGAGCACAAAGAAAGCACGAATGAAAATTATAAAATAAATAATAACAGAAAAACAAAGAAGAAGAAGAGGAAGAAATGAATAAAAAAAAAAATAAAAAAAATAAAAAAGACGTTTGAGCGTAGTAATAAAATAGACGCATATAAAATTATAAACGAACAATGAAGAAGATGGTGGCAATGTTTTCGTAAAAAACAATTTCTTTTTCTTCTCTGATTCATTTTCTTCGGTTCATTCGACAAAACCCGAAACAATTTTTAAGGGAAAAAGAAACAAAAAAAATTATGAAGCAGCCCACTGAAAGAAGAACAGCGTCTCTAACTCTTATTTGTTGATGATGATTTAAATGCGCGTTGGTTTTTCGGACGATTTTTTTTCGTTCGAGTTCTTTCTTTGTCGTATGCGTATTTCGTAGCAAATTTAATCCAAAATGCGTTCTCACAAAAATTTTTGTCACACAAAGGTTAAATTGGAATGAAAGTTTTTAAACAAATTTTGTGGCATTTTTTTCATCGATTTCATTTTGGCTTTCCCGATTTCATTTGTTAATCATGTGTGTGTGTGTGCGTGTGTGTGTTTGTATATATTGTATATTGTGTGTGTGTTTATGTGGTTTTTTTTTTGTATCTTGTGTGTGAATTGTTTGTGTTTGATTTTTGATAGAAACTCACCAATGATTTGCTTGGGCTTTTGTTCTTCCGCTGCTGGTTGATTTTGGGCGCTATCATTGTTGGTGCCCTCGGTTTTAGCTGGGGCTTGTTGTTGTTGTTCTGGTGCTTTCTCGGTGTCAGCCATTGTAAGAGATGTTCAATTACCAAAAAAAAAAATGTTTTTTTCTACTTTTTTTTTTAGTTCAACGTTGTTGTTGTTTCGTTAAATAAATGTTGTATGCCTAGCCGGACTCTATTTGATGATCTTTTTTACGAGTGATGTGAAAAGATGTTAAAATCACTCAACCTACGCGTTTTGTTGTAAAGATGTTATTCACTTTCCAGATGTTACTCGATTGAACATTGCTTGCTTTTGCAGTCTTCTGAAACTGAATGGAGTTGTACAGTGTACGACACCAATACAAATAAACTAAACAATAAAATCTACAACGGCATAGAGCCAATGAGCAAGATAGAAATACAACGAGTGACGAATAGAACGAATGACATACGAAAGAAAAAAAAAATAATACAACAAATAAAGCTAGAAAAACAAACACGAATTTATTGGGTAAGAAAGAATGAACTATAGCGTTTGAAAACCCGAAAAATTGTGAAGAGCAAAATGGGAAAAAAATAAAGCCAAATAATTGAAATGAGAGTGACAAAGATGGCATATATACGTAGCTGAACCGATCATTACAAACATTTCTACACGAAGATATTTTTACACACGCTTTTGTATTTACGCACACATTTGAATGGACTACAGAGTGCTCATTTATGCCCATTGCTACAAATTTTTGCCTGCAATTGTGTTGGTTGCGTGCATTGATTGTGTGTGTATGCCGCGCTCAACCACACACATACAAATGCAATCTTTAATTCTATATCAAACGCATTTAATGTTGTTTTCGAACCCTCATTTCATATTATTTCTGTAGTAAATCGACCAAAAGGCTCTTTCACGATACCGTCGCATACGTAATGGTCTGTGTCGGTGTGTTTGCTTTGCATACGCATACACGCAACTTATCCCAATACAAATGAACACTTCAACGCGTTTTAACGTGCACGCTCTCTGTTACTCTCATCCGCTTGTATGCCGTTGACAATATACTCAAAAATGTGCTCATTTTTACAATTCTCGCGCTGTAGAAAAACATCTATTTGATTATCATCCATTTTTTTCTTTTTCTTCTTCTTCTTCTTATTCTTTTCTCTCTCCTTCTCTCTCTCTCTCGCTTTCTTTTCTTTTTTCTTCTTCTTTCATTTCCCGACTGAACACGAAATACTGCATTCGTTTCAAACAACGCAAATTCCATGAACCATATATATTCCAATCGAATGAATAAAACAAAAAAAAAACAACAAATTTGTTTATTCGTTTGTTTATTAAGGCCAAATGCAAAAAGGAAAGATTAAATTATTTCACAAAAATAATGTGTTCATTTGCTCGGATTCAGTGGAATACAGAAAATTGTCATCAAAAAACCGATTTTCGGGAAGGATCCAAACACGTGACTCATTCGTATATGAATCGCAGTTTTGTCAAAAATGACTTTGTATCGAATCAACAAATCAAAATTTATCATTTTGTTTTTTCAATCGCTTGAATTTGAATGAAAATTGTCACAATCAAATTTGCATTCGAAACGAAAACAAAAAGAAACGATAAATAATTATTATTGACGATTTATCTATGAATTTCATTTGGCGCGTAATATCCATGCGAAATGAATAAAAAAAAATCTCAAACGCACGCATACATTTGTCGCGCATCAAAAAATCTACCGCATACATGCTTGCATTACAAACCAATACACATTTCAATCGAAGTAACAAACACACAAGCACTAAGTCTCCGCCAAATACATGTAATGACAATGGATTTAAATGTATTTTTCAGGCTTTAAAATACTTTAACGCTTTACGATGTTTTTTTTTTTTGACAAAGTCTCTATGCACGAATGCTATACTTAAAAATCACCTAAAATACGCACCATTCCTTCTGTCTGCTAAGTATCATGCCATAATAATGATTTTAACAAATTGATTTCTAATTATCTGGAAACATAATGATGATTTTCTTTCTACCTAAAATTGATCGATCGGTATTGAAAAACCGCCGAAAAAAGAAACAAAAACAAAAACAATCGTTTTTGACCTTTCATGCTTCAATACAATCAAAACCATCAATTAAATCCAAATAACAGACTGTTTTATTTTATTGCACGCATTCATACATTTCATTGAACTTTTCATGCTATAATGCATTTTCTTAACAATTTTAATCACGATAAAATGCACTCCAAATTAATTGATATGGCCTTGATACTACTTTGTTTTTTCTTTACTTTTTTACTTCCCTTTCGCTCTCGATCTAACACTCTGCGGAAAAAAATGCATCGGTGATAATAATCACCAATTTAACGAATGAAATAAAATTCATAATCAGCTGGATTTACCTGCATTTAAAATGGTTAATAAATTAACTGAGATGTTTTTTTAGTCTCAACTGATTGGTCGCCAATATGTCTATCTGTTGAATCGCATATTGAAAAGTGACTTTTTTTCTAATGGGATATGATTTTGAAAAATAATTGGATAATAATGTTTATTCAATGAACATATTTAGTTTAATTGGGTTTTTGAAGGGGCGAAGACTCAAAAATTAATATTTTATTGGAAAATGAAAAATATTCGAGGAAAAAAAACGGAAAAATATTCCCTTAATTGAATTGAATTCAAATTGAATTTGAGAAAAAATGTGGAATTCCAAACCTTCTAATAAAAACTCCTCGAAATAATTAAGCAGAAAAATTGGGGAGAGATTGAAATTTTAAGAAATTTTTTTTTAGATTTTCTATCAAAACGAGTTTCGAATTCAAAATCAAAAGGGAAAGAGTTTTATTATTATTATTAAATTTTCAAGAAAAAAAAAAAAAAACAAAAACAAAAAAAATGGAAATATTGAATTAAATTCACCATTTTTCTTCTTTCACAGAAAACAACCAAAAACATTTGCGTTCGATCATTGCTTTTATTCAACGGACAAAGATGCGCCACATTTTGCATCGCAGGAAATTGTATTCGATTCGGTTGGCCGTGATATATTGGAGAATGCATTCCAAGGATACAATGCGTGCATATTTGCGTACGGACAGACAGGTAAATCAATGATTTTTAACTGAATGAGAAAATTGATTGAAAATGACTTGAAGAAGCAATTCGAAAAAACAAATTGTTTAAGAAAACATAATTAAAGAAATTACTTTTCCTTCAATTACATTTAAAATCAAACACAAAAAAAAAGGTTCTGGAAAATCGTACACAATGATGGGTTCACAAGACTGCAAAGGCATTATACCGAGATTATGTGATGAGCTTTTCTACTCAATATCAACCAAACAAACGCAAGATTTATCATATAAAGTGGAAGTATCGTATATGGAAATTTACAATGAAAAGGTGCATGATTTGTTGGATCCAAAGCCAAATAAGCAATCGCTTCGAGTGCGTGAACATAATTTACTTGGTCCATATGTGGATGGTTTGTCACAATTAGCGGTAACATCATTTCAAGATATTGATAATTTAATGACAGAGGGTAATAAATCGCGTACTGTGGCTGCAACAAATATGAATGCCGAATCATCACGATCGCATGCAGTTTTCTCAGTGGTGCTAACACAAACGATAACTGATCGAAAATCTGGTGTTACGGGTGAAAAAGTATCACGAATGTCATTGGTCGATTTGGCTGGCAGCGAACGTGCGGTTAAAACTGGTGCGGTCGGTGATCGGCTTAAAGAGGGCTCAAATATTAATAAATCACTTACAACGCTCGGTCTTGTGATATCAAAATTGGCCGACGCATCTAGTGGCAAAGGACGAAACGATAAATTTGTACCGTATCGTGATTCTGTACTTACATGGCTACTCAAAGATAATTTGGGTGGAAATTCAAGAACAGTTATGGTCGCTACAATTTCACCGGCTGGTGATAATTACGAAGAAACATTATCCACATTGAGGTAAGCAGCAAAATCCACTGTAGTGAGAGAGAAAAAAATTGAAAAAAAGAGAAAAAAAAAAAAAATGCGGAAAAAATAATTAAAAAATCGTCCATATTCCACAGATATGCGGATCGTGCGAAACGAATTGTTAATCATGCTGTTATCAACGAAGATCCAAATGCTCGCATCATTCGTGAATTAAGAATGGAAGTGGAAGCATTACGTGAAATGTTAAAATATGCGACTGGTTCACCAGTTGGTGACATTGATATTCACGATAAATTAGCCGAAAGTGAAAATCTCATGAAACAAGTGTCACAAACATGGGAAGAAAAACTTGTTAAAACGGAACGTATACAAAATGAGCGTCAACAGGCGCTTGAAAAAATGGGCATTAGCGTACAAGCAAGTGGTAATCACTAGGGGCTGAGAACCCTTTATGAATATAAATATTTAGTAGATATTCAGAATATTCACGCGATATTTAAATATTTATGAGATATTTGCTAGATTCAAAAGTACACACCATATCATACATATTTGAAATATCTAGTGAATATTCAATTCATTTTTATCAATAAGTTAGCATTTGTGAATATATTGTTGATGGCAAAATAAGTATTGCTTGAAATTGAGATTTGGTAGATGAATTGAGATTTGTATATTTCTCTTGAAGGTAGTGCTGGCGGTCACAAACTACTATTCTATAGTAAATCTTTTCAATTTTACAGACACAGGAGAATGAAGTATGATCTCAACCAACAATCTCAAATTTAAACAATATTTAGCATATTTTAGTATATTTATGAATATTCACAATATTTACAATATTCGCAATATTCGCAATATTTGCAGGATATTTACAATATTTATTTTTATTTAATTTCGTTCTTTCCCCCTTAGGTATTCAAGTGGAAAAGAATAAATTTTATTTAGTCAATTTGAATGCGGATCCATCATTGAATGAGCTCTTAGTGTATTATTTAAAGGATCGCACATTGGTTGGTGGTCGAAGCAGTACAATACCACAACCAGATATTCAATTGAATGGTTTAGGCATACAAGATGAACATTGTACATTGTTTATTGAAGATGGTAGGCTTATTTATTTACTAATGTGTGGAAATATTCATGATATTTGCAAAGTATTTACACAATTTTTTTTTTTTCATTTTCTATTTTCCCCCCTCCTAGGTAGCTTATTTATGGAACCAATTAATAATGCCCGATCATTTATAAATGGTTCGGCAGTTACATCGAAAACATTATTACGACACGGTGATCGTATATTATGGGGTAATCATCATTTTTTCCGTGTAAATTGTCCAAAAACCGCAACAAATGGCCCGAATCATTCATCTGAACCACAAACGCCCGCACAAACAATTGATTATGCATTTGCACGTGAAGAACTGATGCAAAATGAACTGATCAATGATCCAATTCAGGCAGCAATTGAAGAACTTGAACGACAACATGAAGAGGATAAACAAACTGCATTGGAAAAGCAAAGACTTGAATATGAACGTCAATTTCAAAAATTACGAAACATTTTATCACCAACAACACCATACGCACCATACATTCCATATGATCCATTGAAAGTTGGAAAAGTGGCTAGCACACCAACATTCAGGTAACGATTTTTAGTTAAATTATGATTTAGGATACGCAATGTTTTTACTCATTTCTGTGGATAAATTCATCGCATTCTTATCTGAGATTTTATATGCTTAATTGGCATACGGAAACATGTATGAAATGTCGCACATATTCAAAAAAATAATGCGATTTTTTTTTTCGTTTCATGCACTTGGAATACACCTGGATTTCGCTTCATTGTTACTATGCTAAAAATGCTTATCTTCGGTTAATTTCAACACCAAAATCAATTTTGGATAACTACCTGAATCTGATGTATTTTCGTTATTATTTGTTGCTTATGCTATAGCACACCAACGACACAAATGCGAGTCGAAAAATGGGCACAAGAACGTGATGAAATGTTTCGACGATCATTGGGACAACTCAAGGCCGATATTGTACGTGCTAATGCATTAGTACAAGAGGCAAATGTATTGGCCGAAGAAATGGAAAAACAAACCAAATTTAGCGTTACACTTCAAATTCCACCGGCCAATTTGAGTCCAAATCGACGGGTAAGTCATCATGATTGGGGATATTTTTGAACTTTTTTCCACTTTTTTGATATTTTACGACTGTCTTCAAGTTTTTTCAACATTTTTTTTTTTTTTAAACTTTTCTCAACATTTTCCCATTTAGCGTGGTGCATTCGTCAGTGAGCCAGCCATTTTGGTGCGACGCATTAATTCCGGCAGCCAAGTATGGAGCATGGAAAAGCTTGAAAATAAATTGGTTGATATGAGAGACATGTATCAAGAATACAAAGAGCGATTGTTAAGTGGACGTGTAAGTAGAAAAGGGTTTTTTTCTCATTTCATTGATGTTTCTAGTCGAAACTAGTATCGATAAAGCATGACATAAATAACCCAAAAACAACCATTAATTTTTTTTCTGAGAATTTCTAATCTTGAACTTGCATCACTTTTTTTTACCCATGCTAACACATAAGCCAATTGTGGATCCACGTGTGGATAATGATGACGACGAGGTATAAAATTAATCTGAAAAACCAAATTTTGAACATTTTTCTTAGCGCTGTGCAATATATTGTTTTTGATTATTTTTGTTAATTTTGGCTTTTGTATGAGTTTTACGCATTATTTACTTTGGTTTCCCAGTCAAATTTATGCTTTTTCGTTGATTTTCTATTTTCAATATCGCAATCACATTATCAGCGATTATTAAATTTCCAAACTAACAAAAGAAAAACAAAAATGCCCACTTCCTTCACAGGATGATGAATCAATTAAAGCATTGGATCCATTTTACGAATCGCAAGAGAATCACAATTTAATTGGTGTTGCAAATATATTTCTCGATGTATTATTCCATGATGTAAAATTGGATTATCATACGCCAATAATAAGTCAACAAGGTGAAGTGGCGGGTCGCCTTCAAGTTGAAATAAATCGAACAGCCGGTCAATTGCCACAAGATCGAATATGTGAAGCAGCATCTGATTCATCATCTGATTATCGTGACGATGATTATATGAATGATTCAAGTGGCAATCAAGTGACATGCCGTGTAACAATAAAACAAGCAACCGGTTTACCATTGTCATTGTCAAATTTTGTCTTTTGTCAATATACATTTTGGAATCATCAAGAAACTGTTGTGCCGGTTATAAATTCAGAAATACCGCGTCACAATCAAAATATGTCATTCAATTTCGATCATTCACAAGAATATACGGTAACAATAAATGAGGAATTTTTAGAGCATTGTTCCGAAGGTGCATTATCAATTGAAGTATGGGGTCATCGTTCGGCTGGTTTTTCACGTAACAAAGGTTGGGAAGTTGAACAGCAACAGGCCAAAGCTCGATCACTGGTTGATCGTTGGGCAGAATTATCGCGCAAAATTGAATTATGGGTGGAAATTCATGAGCTAAATGATAATGGTGATTATACACCAGTTGAAGTTACCAATCGCAGTGATGTATTAACTGGTGGCATTTATCAATTGCGACAAGGACAACAGCGTCGTATTCAAGTGCGTGTTAAGCCTGTACAAAATTCCGGCACATTACCAATTATATGTCAATCAATATTAAATGTTGCCGTTGGTAGTGTAACGGTAAGATCAAAATTACAAAAACCAATGGATTCGTATCAAGAAGAAGATTTAACGGTATTACGGGAAAAATGGAGCGAAGCATTGGGACGACGGCGCAAATATTTAGATCAACAAATTCAAAAATTAATTAATAAAGAAGATAAAACCGAGGAGGAACGTGAACGTGAATTGAGCTTGGTGCATCAATGGATTTCGTTAACGGAAGAACGAAATTCGGTACTTGTTCCAGCTGCCGGTTGTGGCATTCCTGGTGCACCGGCCAATTGGTGTCCACCACATGGCATGGAACCACATGTTCCGGTTTTATTCTTGGATCTCAATGGTAAGTGATAGTTTTGAAATGTTTTTCTCATTCAATTTTGCCTTGGAATTGTTTACTGTTCAGTGATAAAATCGAGAAATAAGTTTAAAAAATGTGTCTGAAATGTGTCGTAAATCCAGTCATTCATTCTGATCAACCAAATCGTTTAATTATTTTTGCCACGGAGTTTTTCATGATTGAAGATATTTTTTTATATATATTATACAAGTTTTAGCACCAGCTATGGCCATTTGGTCCGCCTAATTTTGATGAATGTTTTGCATATGTTCAAAATGGAAGGAAACAAATTGGAAAACCAGTAATAGCTTGATTCAGTTTTTTTGTAACTGCTACTATTTCCAACTTTTTTAATCAATCACCCGACAACTTGATTCCTTCCATTTTGGAAACAATTCAGTCAATGTATCGTATAACACCTTCGATGGCTGATGCTTACATGCAATTTTTCAATATTGTAATGTTGTAAAATAATCTGTGTCCCTTCAATTTGATTCGATTCTTTTTATTTTGCAATATTCCAAGTTAATTTAATATCGAATCAATGTTCATAGAATGAAATAAGACGGAAATCAAGACCACCGTGCGTTAACATAAATAGCGAGAACAATATAAACAGTAATTTTTTGTTTTGATTTTGCAAGAGATGTGATGCGAAGAAATAAAATGTCAAATTCGTTTACGAGTAAATCAAATATCGCATCGTTTTGCATTGCATCGCATTGAAGCAATAAAATTTGCAAATGCTTACTGAGCTCAAATACAAACAAACAAAAAAAAAAGCTTGCTCTTGTTGTGGCTTTATAGACAAATATAAGCTGACCAAACGTCACGTAAGACGATTGCGGTAAAAAAAGGGAATGTTTTCAATCTTTCCCCTTTCATTTTTTTTCTTTTTTTTTTTTGTTCTCAGTTCTTGAAAGAAATAAATGTGTTTGATTGATATCAAATTGTATAAAAAGATTTTATTGGCTTTTACACAGTTTCCAGTAAAATGATATGAAGAACAAATATTTGACCATTCAATTTTATTGCTTCCCCTTAAACTGCAATGATTTTTGGAGTGTCGACACTTGTTACAATTTGTTATTTTTTTCGTAAAAAGACGCTTTTCATAGACTCATCAAGTGCGACACGACTTTGTCGAAGAAACACAGTTTTTTTTTTGTTTTTTTTTCTTGTCGATTTGTGAGAAATGCAAAACTATATAAAACGACTAATTCTTACTCGCTTCGCGCACAAGTGTGCTTTGTGCAAATTTCAGATAAATATAAATTTTCACATGGTCATTTGTTATTGCTCAAAAAGACCCTTTAAAATTTTAAATTTTTCATGAGAATAATCGAATTCATGCGAAATACCGTGTTTTGTAAAATGAGCGTTTGATTCTTTGGCATTAGAATGTAAAAACGATAAATAAAAATCATAAAAGTGAATGACAGATGACCTTTGTCGACATGCACTTGAAATTCGTGTGCAAAAAGTCCTCTTCATAGAAGAAGAAGGAAGAAAACAAACTGAAGAATGTTGCAAATTGTGTATATACATAAAGAAATGTTATTTACTGTTTCAGCTGATGATATGAGTGCACAAAATTCGAATGAGGAGGTGCCAATAGCCGGAATTAATTCCATTTTACCCAAAGAGCATGGAAATAAATTCTATACATTACAAATACTACAGCACTTGGAAAAGGATGTGTGTGCCATTGCCAGTTGGGATTCATCGTTACACGATAGTCAAGCATTGAATCGCGTTACCGAAGGTAAGACCTTCAACTAAAATCGTCCAATTTAACATAATGGAACGTGTTTTTTTTTTTTACTGAAATTTAATCGATGGAAAATGCTCTTTTGTTTTTCAGCTAATGAACGGGTCTATTTAATATTGAAATCAACCGTACGCTTATCACATCCGGCACCAATGGATTTGGTCCTTCGAAAGCGAATTAGTTTAAACATTTATAAACGACAAAGTATTACTGAACGATTGAAAAAATCCAAATGGCTCGGTCGCAGCGATTTAAATATCACACAAACTGGTGTCACTTATGAAGTTGTTTCAAACATTCCAAAAGCATCCGAAGAACTTGAAGATCGTGAATCATTGGCTCAATTAGCCGCCAGTGGTGAAGATAGTTCAGCATGCGATGGGGAAACTTATATCGGTTGGTATCCAGTTATTTCTAAGCAATTTTTCCTTTTCTGTTCAATTTCAATTTGTTTGCGGTGAATTTAGAATGTACAATTGTACATTTGCCCATTAATTCTGAATTTCATTTTCATGTGATTGTTAATGAAAAACTAAAAAAAAATATGAAACAATTTTTCTCTGTATTAAATCGTTTAGAAAAATATACGCGCGGTGTATCGGCCGTCGAAAGTATTTTAACATTGGACCGTTTACGGCAAAGTGTTGCAATCAAAGAGTTGGAACAAAGCCATGGCCAATCATTGTCAATGCGAAAGACTGTCAGTGTACCAAACTTTTCGCAGGTATGTTGGATTCATTGCGTGCGAATAAAATGTATTTTTTTATGTAATTTTAAAAAGTTTTCCATTTCATTTGTTCATGTTTCGATGCAATAAAGCAATGGCTTCAATGTGTTTTGTTTCATATTTTTATGTTCTTTCTCTTTTTTTTTGTCTTCGTTATTCTGTGTGTAGTACATTGTAATAATATACCATATAAGTTCGAGTACTATACACACTCAATTCACCATTCTTGAAACACGAACCAAAGAAATCGTGTTAATTCTTTCATTTTGATTTTGTGATTTTAACTGCTTTTTGCTCATTTTGCATATTAAAAATACACATTTGGCACACGAAATAATGAAAAATAAAATGTGATTTTAGCGAACAAAACACGCAAATTATAATTAAACGGAAAATGACCAATTTACAAAGCCATTGAATTTGTTGCGAAATATAAAGTTAGTTTTCTTGTTGTTGATTTTATTTTGTTTTTTTTTTTCTTAGTCACACAATTTACTAACCAAATGACAAACATCTAACTAAACCAAAAAAAAAAAAAAAATAAAAATTCTCAAAAACTTTCTATGATTTTTAATCATTTATTTTTTTTCTTCGAATCTTTCTGCCTCTGTTTTTTGAATCTTGCACTAAAACTTAACAAAATTTACCAAAAAAAAAAAAAAAAAAAAATAATAAACTGCTGCCGCACGTACATACACTTTCTAATATCACAACTAAATCAAAAAAAAATCCATACTAAAAAAAACTCATTTGCAAATTAAAAAGGCTGTGAAAGACACAACACACAATATTGGAGTAAGTATTCTCATTTCAATTAATTGTTTTTAGATTAACTAGCACCATTCTTATCATTTCATTAACTCATAGCATTTTGTCTTTTTTTTATGGTGTTAAGACTTTGGGATTCTGTTCTTATGTTCACTGCTTTACAAATTTCTATCGAATTTTTAACGCTTTTCATTGTACGTTTTTCTAATGTAAATTAATCATTTATTTTTATAGTCAAGAGTAATTTTTTTTTTTCTCTCTCTCTCTCTCTCTCTCAATCGAAAATTCAATTTGAAATTTATGTTTTTAATGGAATTTTCTTAAACAAAATCATATTTTCTTCTTTAAAAATAGATTATGCGCTTCGATGCATCGATGGAATCACTCATCAACGCTGGACGCTCAGAATCATTTGTTGATCTTAATGAAAGCGATTTGGCACTGTCACGATCCGTTCTTAATCAAGGACGTGATATGTTTATTTCGTATCAAGGTCAGAGTTATTTTTTTTTCTTTTATGATGAAGCATCATAAGTTTTGACACAAAATTCCCTTGATCCGTTCGGGCGCGCTGAGATTCCCCTCATACCTCAAACATTGGGGCACCCTCTCCCTCGGGTCACCATTGTCAGAACCTATGAAAAGCAAAAGCATCAACAATTTTTTACAAATGTTCAGTTTGAATAAATTTTAGAATATTTAAAAAACATTTGGATTAAATAAAAAGAAAAAATGCATAAAATTGGATTCTAGTTTTTTCAAAAGAAAAACCTGAAAATTTAATCAGAAAAAACTTGAAAAATTTCAAAGAGTCCCATTCGAAATGCAATTAAATTCATAAGATTATTGCTAAATCTCAATCCATATTCAGCAGGTCATGGTTACAGTAGCGGTAAAGGAATAAACGATGAGTCAGTGACTGGAACGACAAAACAATATGGAATCGGTAAGTGTGGAGTGTTTTTTTGTTTTACTCAATGTTCTCTCTTTATTACTAAGCAAATTTTCTAAATATATTTTCTTCATATGCGAAGAATGTTCCACAAAATGTTTAAATTTATTTTTATTTCATTTCATTGGAAATTCTTTGTCCGTTTTTTTTGTTGCTAATAATTTTCATGGTGATCAAATGATAAAATGCTTTTTTTTCTGTTTATTTTCATGGTTATATTACATATATTCTCTTTGATTTCTATTAAAATGTATGTTGTTGTGAATGTTTCAATGCTTTGATGGTTTTAAAATTGATTTTTCTTTACACAAAATTAAAACAATCGATGAAAATCATTTTAAAGCCATCCATGGATTACTCTGTCACAAGAGAAACATTCGAGTGCGATCGAAAAAATTTTTGGAAAAAAAAAAGAGCTTCGATTAGAACATGTTTAGAAAAACAAAGAAAATAATTCATTTTTGTAATAATGAAACAAATCGAAGCAACATTCTGAATGAAAAATATGAAAATGCTGAAAATCTGACTTGAATAGACAGGGTTATCGTTAATGATAATTATTGCGCATATTGATTTTAAGCGCAATCCTTATTGAACATAATGCTTCTGTTCGCCTATCTTTATTAATAACATATAATCTTATAGCAAGTTTGATATTTAAAAAAGAAACTGTTTGTTATTAAAATATATATATATGTCTTCTCTATATATATATATATATATATATAATCAACAGTTGACTATTTGTTCATTTAAATAATATTGCTTCAGCGATTATAGCTTGTGTTCTATTTAAAAAAGAAAAAAAAAAAATTGACAAAAAATAAAACGTTGTTTTCGTTGTTGTTTTGCTTATTCATTTTGCAGTTTGTAACTCTTTCTGAAAATGGCTTATAAACGAAATTGTTTCTCATGAATCGAAACCAAATTACAAAAAACAAAACCACATACAAAATTCCTTTTATTTACTCAGACTGGCAAATAACTTATATATAGCTCGCTCTATTTCTACACCGAAATCGGAAAGATGAAACATTCGAAACGACTCGGTAGCAACATATGAATATCTAGTATCGAAAAATTGGTGCATTTTATGCACTATGCAAATAAATCGCATAATGTTCAAATAAGTCGCATAATGTTTTATCTTTCAAATATACTGAATCCCGAAATGCAGTAGACCAATGAATTTATTGTTATTCAATGAAATTCCGTTGCAAATTCATTGCTCTCAGTCGCACCCCACATCCATTACACTGTGTGTTTGTTGCACAGTTTATCAAATCATCGTACAATAAAATCTCAAACCAATTTGAGATTCAATTTTCCGGCCACATAAAATGATGCTCCATTTGAGTACACTTTTGCTGTGTTTCTCTCTCGCTCTGCATGTATGTGCTGCGTTGAGACAACGGAACGATTGGTTGCACATGAGATAAATACATTACATGAAATCTTATTGTTCGAATAACAATAAATTTATTGGGATTTCGTTTTTCTCTCTCTCACTCTCTCTCTCTCTCTCTCAATAATATCAATTTATTCGGCTAACGCTTGCCGAACCGTTGCATAGTTTTTTTTAAAAATAAATTATTTACTCACACATTTATATAATCCAAACGAATAGCCCTTATTTTATTATAATGCGCAACGCTTATTCCGATTACCCCTAATAGTCAACGAAAAGTATTAAAAAAAAAAAAAAAAAAAAAAAAAACAATATACAAATTGCATTCTTAGTATTTAAAATCAATAAATTTGTTTTTAATATACTCTATTTGATTTGAGCAAATTATCAAAATAAACTGCAATTATTTAACCCGAATGTAGTGCTAGTGATGCAAATCACATATATCATTTTCGAATAAATTTCTTCTCATTTTTAGCTTGTTTTTTCTCTTTCTTTTTATTCGTTTCGCGAAATTTACATAACAAATTCAGAAACATTCTCATTCGTGCAAACATATTCAATGATTCGCACCACAATAATCACATCTCACATTTCTCATATGTGTGATGGCATAAATTTTCATCACAATTTGCTCATCCATTTAGGTTTCATTTCCATTTTTTTCTTTCCTTGCTCAATCACATCATCACGATGCAGCTCATCGTAATTTGAAAAAAAAAAAAAAAAAAAAAAAAAAAAAATAAATGTATTTATTGAATTTCGTTGATTTTCGCTTGTGGGCAAATGCAATTTCATTTGATTTTTTTTCACATTTAAATCCATTTTACAATATGTTTGCACAAATCAAGCGTTCAAACGATGCACTAAGCACAGACGGTTTTTTCGCCCACGAGACTCACGAATGAAGCCATTTGCAAATTATATCCAAGCAAAGCCTTACTTACGCTGGAAACGTCAACTTGAAATAAATCCATCAAATGGATTTTTTCGATGGATTTGCCGCTGCGTTGGTTGCATTGACTTTTTTGCATTTATTTACAATGTGACCCAATTTTCCCATTTTGGTTAACGTCAAATTTGAGGTCACATTGAAAAAATTCACAATTTTTGACTTTGGCCACAATGGTCAATTGTAAATAAATGCAAAAAAATCAATGCAACCAACGCAGCGGCAAATCCATCGGATAAATCCATTTGATGGACTTATTTCAAGCTAACGTTTCCAGCGTAAGTAAAGCCTTCTAACCATGAAATTTTTTTAAGCAACCAAGAATATGTTTACGACGTGTCGATCAACAATTCATCATGATTGATTTTTCTTTTTAAGTCGAAAAAGATTCCTTTTTTTTTAATCGGAAAAAGATTTTTTCTTAATTGTGACAAAACAATCCGGGTCGTTCGAAACAAATTCCAAATGAAACATCAAGGCAACACCCTCTCGAATCAACTGTCAATGCTCACCCCACTGCATTTTGTTCAGTTCTCTTCAGAATTGCCACTTATTCAAAATCAAAATCACTTCAAATTTCTTAATTTATCTTCTCTGTCTGTTTCATGAAAAAAACAAAAAACAAAAATGAAAACAAATTACTCGACTATTGTTCATGATAAATTTGTGTTACATTTCGTTTGGTACATTTTGTTTTCTTTTACTTTTCATTTAATTTGAAATCAAACAACGATATCAGTATGTGTGAGTGAGTGCGTGCGTGTGTGTGTGTGTGACATTTTCTTTTTTCTCTTTTACTTTCTCAACAAGACCGAAATGTTTATCTAATTATTTTGTTTGTTTGTTTTTTTTTTTATATATATATCTTCATTCAAAATTTCATACAAACGCATATCAAACCTCTCGTTGTATTTCCGTTGTAAATCGTCAAGGCTCTATCCTCTCAGGTAAACATCAAATCGAATCAATCAATCAAACAAAAACCATCCAACTTAGGCGTAAAACAATGAATTTGTTCTGTTATTTTGGTTTTAAAAATAAAAATAATTTTTCTTTTCGATTTTCGGTAATTTCAACATCCAATCGATTCGATTTTTCGTTTTTCTTTTTGCGATCTTTGCTGAAAATTTCATTTGGTTTTCTTTTTGAAAATATATTTTTAACGTTGTTTTTGCCACCAACTGTTTACGTTTTGCTTTGTATCACTTATTTTGTTTTTTTTCTCTCTCTCTCTCTCTCTCTCCATCTTTTTTTGACAATTTTTTTTAGCGATAAATGGATGATGATTTTTTGTTTGAATTTCTGTTTAGCTTTTTCTCTGTTTTTTTTTCTTCTTGTTTTTCCATTTCTCTTCTTTCACCGATCAAAGACAACTAACTCTATCACACTATTGTCATTCGTTAATATAAAAAAACAAAAACAAAAAACATTTTTCGTTTTGTATCATTTGTTCGACTTATTTGGTTTTTGTTTTCCAAACTTTTTCGTTTTTGACTTGAACGGAATTGAACGGGATCAATGTTAGATACTTGAAGAATGATCTTATTTTGTACAAATGTCGAATTAAGAATTAAAAAAAAAAAAATCAATGAACATAGAGGCTTGACTTGAATTTTAAAAATTGAAAAAAAAAAAAAAAAAAAACAAAATGAACTCTGCATCATAATTATTCAACTCATTTTGCATGATTTTTTGATTTTGATTTTGATTTTGTTATTGTTGAGTTTCATTTATGTCCTTCACCATTTGCAGCTTTTGCACGTAAAGTTTTCATTTCGTATTTTTAATGCATGTGCATTGTATAATCGTCCATTTTTGACCAAGACGAAGAAATGGTACTGCAACTTGCATGCGAATCTATCCCTTTTTGCGCAACATTTTTAAATGCATTGTTGAAATTTCGAAAATCATGCACGTAGCGATATGAATGGTTTGTAGTGAATTTGATAGCAATTCTTGAGTTTTAGTAGTGCTCGAGTGTGTAGCAGATAGTTAGATTAACTATGAAATTTGGCTAATGAATGAAGTTGAGATGGAAATTCTCATTTCGCAGATGATCGAACATAAAATTTAGATTGAAATTTAATGGAATAGCTTGAGAACTTCTATTTCAACCAAAAACATTGGTACAATTTTATTCTTCTCACTTGGAAATTGAGAAGGAAACGAAATTAACAAAAGAAAAAAAAAAATCTGCAATTTTTGCCGTTTGAATGAAAGTTCATTTTTTTTTCCTTTAATGAGTCAAAAATGAGTTCATGAAATTGGTTATTTATATGTGACATTAATTGACAATTGTCTATCATCATTTATTATAACATGCTTACACACTAATATTTGGATCATGCAGCTCGACCAACATTCTTAAATTTGAATTTAAATTTGAACTTAAATTCACTGCGCCTGCAACAGACGTCTTCAAAACGTATGTTATTCGTCGTATCATAATTATCATGCCATATTTGATATGCATTTAGATCTCTTGATATTGTTGCCATCAGACCGCCGATGTTTTTTTTTTATTAGATTTTAATGCGTTCTTTGTTCTGTCAATTTTTTTTATTTAGCATCGCCGGCGAGCGGTAAGCTTGGTTTGCGAATGACAACATTGCATGAGGAGCCATCATCTCGTCATACATTAAATGAAGAGGTTGAAGAGAATTATAGTGATTCCGAATTGAATCAATTCCATGATGATTGTGCCGTACGAAAGCCACCGCTTAAATCACGTTTTCCCACATCAAAAACAATGGGATCATTGCGTGACATTGGTAGCAGTTATCAATCGCTATGTAGTTCAACCAGCATTGCAAATAGTATGACAAAAAACGTGCGAAAAAATGCGACAAACGTCTCGAATAAACAAGTATCCGGTACTCCAACAATGACCTCATCCACATCCAGTGGCTACGGATCACAGGTACATAATTTTTTTTTGTTTTTATCAGTGAAGCGCCGTTTTCCCTCATGAAATACATTTCTAACATTCCATCAATTTCAGGCTGTGAGCAATAGTAATCTCACAAATGACGATGCTTTGTCGCTACGTTCGATGAGCGTTGATGAGACTCCAGGTATGTAATTTAAACTGAAATTGTTGTTGTTAGCACATTTCACATTGAAATGAATCTAAAATCATATAAATTGAAATTTTTGTTCTTTTTTCTTCAGATTTTGATCGAATTGGTTCTTCGCCGCCAAAACAAAATTCCCAATTGACCACAACGCCATACACGCCAGGCAGTGGACAAAAACGTTTCAATCCATTTATGAAAGACACTCCATCATCGGCTACAAATGATTCACCATCGGAAAATCAAATCGATAAAATGATTGGCAAAGAAACAATTGCCGAACAATCACAACCACAACAGCAACACAACGATGAAAATAAAAATATTATCATTCTCAATGATAATGATAATGATAATGATAATAAAGATGATGATGATAACAATCAAAACATTCTTAGCACATCAAGCATTGATAATCATACACAAAAATTGTCGCAAACACAAACAAACCCAAAGAAATTCACTGATGATGACACAATAACGCAAACAAAAACGATCAACAACGATTCAGATTCAAATGATTTGATGAATTCATCACATACAGAAACACCACTACCCGAATGGATTGCATTAAATGAATCGGTTTTAATTCGGCCATATAATCATAGTGGCGTCATTAGCTTCATTGGACCAACACATTTCTCGGTAAATTGTTATTTTTGTTTTTTTTTTTTTTTTTTGTTTTTTTGATTGCAAATTTTTAAATCCCACTAATTCAACGGAATGGATACAATTGGTTCTAAAATGTGAAAAAAATTCGATTTAAAATTAAATTTCCAGAATGGCACATGGATTGGAGTTGAATTAGATACGCCAATGGGTAAAAATGATGGAACCGTTCAAAATATTCAATATTTTCAATGTAAACCAAAACATGGCATCTTCGTTCGTGGCGATAAATTAATTCAAGACAAACGCGGCAAAGCAATGCGAGCATACAAAGCAGAAAAACTTGCTAAAGGTAAATATTTAACAAAATGAAATAAATTTCCTAATTTAAATCACAACAAAATGCAATCAAATCGAATTGAATATTTTATAAAATTAACATGTTCTGTGTTTTAATACATTTTAGAGCGTGAAAATTCATTGACACGATCAAAGAGTCGAGGCGATTCATTGAATACAGTTGGAACGGTGCGTAAGTGATTGTATCGGAAATGTTCCCATGATATTGACAATGTGCTAGCGCATCCGTCAACCTCTGATCGTCCACCATCGGGTCGAAAAGTCAACCGTCGTCCGATGATAAAATCAAAATCGATGCAAAGTGGGAACATTTCATCTCCAAAATTGATAAATCGCAAATGGAAATATTAGACAAAATGACACAGACACACACACAATGCAGAGACAGAGACACAAAACACACACAAATTCATTCGCAACAAATAGAAAAGTGAAGAGAAAATATAATAAAGAAAAAGAATCAATTGTTCTGAAGAGAGAAAGAGAGAGAGAGAGAGAGAGAGAGAGAGAGAAAATGGGAAAAATAGAAATAGCATAGAATTGAAAAGAATGAATAATTAGAATAAAAGAAAATTTGTGAAATGCGAAAGAATAAAAACAACTGCCCCGAGCGGTCAGCACAAAAACAAATTTAATTAAGATAAACAAACACAAGAATAATGAGACACATGAGAATATGCAATACAATTATTAGTTAAATGGGCTGCTGCATGAAAGCTATGTGCTGAAAAATGAATAGAGAAAAGAAATTAGATACGCGTGTTGTGTAGTTAAATGAAATACAAAAGAGTTATTGAATAAAAGAAGAAGATGATGATGGAAAATGAAACAAATATACACAGAGAGAACGGACAAACACGCAAACCAATAAATAAGACAAAAAGAAAAAGCAAAGACAAGTTTAGAAACCTAAAGTAATAAATTAAAGCATATCGTTCTATTAACTTTTGGTGCAGAAATTATATTTTTATTTTATTTTTTTCTCTGTATTTTTATTCTCTCAATATTCTATCTGTCTATCCGTCTTTTAATCGATAACAAATAGTGAAATATTTTACGTTTTAAGAATAATATTACACTCGAACTACAACAACAACATTCGAGTACCGATGCACACACACGAACACACTCATAAACACAGAGATAAAACAACTGAACATTTTCTATCATCGGAGAAATTAATAAATTACATTTTGGTTAGTGTTCAAGCCCTCCACCACCCCCTCCTATCAATTTAATTAAATCAAACATAATCATAATACACTTATGTTAATAGTTTGCTTGCTGTGTGGCTAAAAATTAAAACGGAAAAAGAAGAAGAAAAAAAAAAAAAAAAAAAAAATTAACCATTTATTAATGAATGTGAAAGTAGAAATTGAAACGCTTTCGGTGTCAAAGTGTGATTTTAGTTTAATCTATTTAGAAATTTTTAAAATATCATTTCTTTTCTTCTCTTTTCTCTTTTTTGTGCAACAAATTAATATATTATATTCGATACAACAAGAAAAGAAAAACAAAACAAAACAAAGCAAAACAAAACAAAACAAAACAAAACAAAACAAAAAAATACATTAATTCATGAATATTTTTAAATTATTATTTTTTTTCGAATTTTTATGAGCATTTTCACATGTAGGAATCAATCGATTCAACATGAAAATGGTAAAAAAAATACAACTGATTAGCATCAAGATTGATGTTTTCGTGGTGCTAACAATTAAAATACATGCCGTTGCAAAACGAAAAATATTCTACGTTCCATATAAACCAAAAACGATTATGAGTGAAATTCAAACGATTGCTTCTGTGCATTCAATACTTTTGCTCTGCAACAATTTACCATTTCAAATAGGAATTTTTTAGTTCAATAAATTTCCATGGAATTTAGTTCAATCGAATGATTTAAAAAAAAAATGTTTATTTTTAATTCTTTATTATGTAATTAGAAATGTTTTAATTTTTTTATTATTATTTTTATTAATTTTTAACTGATTTGTATTGTTAAATTTATTAGGTCTTAATAAATTATGCATGTTTGTATATATAAAAAAAAAAAAAAAAAAAAAAAAATAAAACTACTGTCCAAATGAAACAACAAAGAAGGAATGAAAGAAAAATTTGCTGAAAATTAAAATTAATTAAATAAAGAGAATTCTTCAGCAAATGGAAAACACACAAAGAATCGAGTGAAAAAATAAATTAAAAACAATTTAAAATTTAATTTTGAACGATAGCAATAAAAAGACAAGTTAGAACTCATCAATGTGTGTGTGTAAAAGATATGAGTACTGAACATTTTTAGAAATAAACAAAAATAAAATTGCGAAAAAGATAGAAATTTGCAAGAAAAAAAAAGAAAAAAACAAAAGATAGAATGAGAGAAATGATGAAATATTTTATAAATTGGATTAGCGAGGCAAATCAATATTTTGTTCAATTTGGCCTTTAAACAATTAAGCACATACACAGACACACATGCAGAGAGAAGACACGGCGCCACACACGCCGATAGGCAAGAGCCTTAGTTATTTCTCTTCATTTCTCATTTTTTGTTTTTATGTATAAATATTTGATTTTGAGATTTTTTTTTTTTTTTGAACAACATAATTTTTTAATTTTTAGTTGAAATTGTACATTGAAAATTGTATTATAAATAACAAATTCATTTGAAATAATTGTTTCCGTTTTATTTTGTTATCACTTGTGTTGTTGTTATTTTTTTTTTAAATCTCTTTTTAGTCTAGCTTTTTGTTATTTTCTTAAATTCATTTTGTTTTGAATTGCATTTGTCAATCGACCCATTTTTCCCCATTTTCCCGATCCATTCGATCACAGAAATGTCTATTTTATTCTATTTTTGCACATCTTGTTACCAAAGATATGCCTTTGAAAGTGTAGCGTTAAACAAACAAACAAAAATTTAAGAAAATCGACGATTGAAATACATGAAGTACTTTTTAAATATAAAATTATACTACTCGCACCACTGCACGTCGCAGACTCAATATTTTGGTGGACATTTTTTGTTTGAATTTGTATTTCAATCATTTATTTTAGTATTGTCGTTCCAAGTACAATTGATTGTAAACATTAAATTTAATGATTATTTTTGCACTTCACGTTTTATTATATTCATCTCATCGGATGGGCTTTTTGTTTTTTGTTTTTTTGTTTTCACACTTATTCTCACTGTTCACATTGAAGTCTGGAATCCAAACTCTAGATGAATCATTGAGGTTCAAATGAGTTTTGGATGGCGATCAAAAATGAGAGCAGGAGAAGAAAAAAAGAAAGAATGAAGAGAAGAAGAAAAGAAAATGAGTCAAGTACGATTCTTCTTCTCCGTACTATCACACACCCTCGGTGTAGTTGAATATATTCGTTTTATATAAAAAGAAAATATGTCGTTTGTATGAGATAAATTGTGTTAAGCTTTCGAGTAAGTTGTGATGCAAGCAAAAAATCATTATAAAACTACAATTTATACAAGCATCCTGACGGCTTTAACAACAACGTCAAACATTTTTCATTTATTCCTCTCCCTTGAACCTAAGATATTCTACGCTTGCCATCCAACTCCAATCATTTCCCAATTTTTGCTACGATTTTTGGTAAAATTTAAAAATCTTTTTGATACAAATTAATATAGATTCGATTGAAATGATCAAAATAAATTCCGAAAAAACAAACGTTCAAAAGACATAAGCTACCCGCTAGGATTATGAACAATTGAATATCGTTGGTCAATATCAGACTGAAATTGGCAGTGAAGTTTAAAATTTTTCATCCGATGGCAGCTTTTAATAAAGTGTGAGCAAAACGTAAATTGAAAAAAAAAACCCATAGTTATTAGAGCATACAAATTAAGTGCAAGTTTGTGAAAGACTATCTTATTGAAACCAAATCAAGCCTTCATGGCTCTTTGCAGACAGAATTAAACACAAGCGCCTCATAAAACAATAAACATATTGAACGTATCGATGGTTTTTCTATGCATAATTGGTAAACGTTCGAGAAAATTCAATAGTGACAAAAGATGTGAATTAGAAGAAGAAATAGAAGTACATAGATGAAAAACAAAACAGAAAAAGAAGAAGAAGAAGAAGAAGAAGAAGAAAAAGAACAAATACAAGACAAAGTCAAATGCGTCCCAATTTTAAGTGATGAAATAAATGAATATAAGCAATTAACTGTCCATTTGTTGAATGCAAACAAAAACAAAATAAATTATAACAAACAAACAAAAAATATCATTTAAAAACGTGAAAACTGATTCGGACAAAATCAGAATTCGTTTTGATCATCCGAGACAATATCAACTCAATTTACGTCCTGCGGTTGTTATTATATTGGATTATATATGCAAACGAGCCAAACATGAATGAAAAGAAAAAGAAGACAAAAAATGATGGAAACAAAAAAAAAAAATGAATTGAAACAATAACTGAAAGAATGATTAATAATTAAAATAAAATAAAATTAAATCTCACGTTGAACATGATTAGATCCATCCATTTCTATTTAGGAGATATTCGTAGTCAAGTGATAACAGTTTTCATTTGAATTTTTTTTTTTTTTTTTTTTTTTTTTGAATAAAAATATCGTCGCAAATGCACGTCTTTTAAATAAATTACAAAACATTTAACCGTTTACCATTGAGAATAAATATTATTCTTATTTGTACTAGAGAGACACAGAGAGAGAGAGAGAGAGAGAAAATGAGAGAAAAAAACTGTCCATTTAATCAACAAAAATAAAAAGTCAAAGATCTCTTCTTTTTTTTTCTTATGAAAATAGCCGAAACAATTGATGAAGAAACCGAAATCCAACAAACAACAGAAAAACATAAACAATTTCGAATAGTCCATTTAAAATTGTGTTTCATTCAGTATATGATGAAGATTGTTGCTCATTATTCATAAGCATTACGGCTCATCCATTTTCTCGCTCGAGACCGGACATTTAATCCAAAAAATTTTTATTTTGAAATCTTTTTTACGTATCACCAATTGATATACGTAAACAAAGTGAATGAAATAAAATTAAAAAATCAACATTTCACAATCTTACAAATAAGTGTATACAATATTCATTTTTCGTCCACATTCTATCGTAATATTCAAATACCATGAAGAAAATGAGAGAGAGAGAAAGAGAAAAAAGCAGTCCAAATCACTCCATTCCACTCAATCACTCACACTCACACTCACCCTCTCTCTCTCTCTCACCCACACACACCCACACACACACACACCTTGAATTTCGCAATAAGTTACGCATTGTCGGAAATAACAACCAAAAATTTTCTAACATTTTAAGAAAACCGTTACGTCCGAAATGAATTTGAAATCCCTTCTTAAGTATACAAAGAAGGCAAACAAAATATTCACAATCTAAACAATATGAAAACACACACACACACACGCAAATTTAATTAATCCGATTCACACACAATGTATATTGTTGTGACATTGCTTACTTAAATGAAATACTATTGCAAATGATCATGTCAATGTTTTGGCACAATGTGCAACAATGACTGCAATTTGATTTTGATCACAATCATTGAAATTTGTTTTTTTTTTTTTTCAATGGAAACAACAACAATCGTCATTTTCATATAAAATTGTCACAATTAATGGCTTCACAAATTGTAATGCGTGTTATCATTCTAAATGGCACCGCTAATACACCACATAAATGTAAGATTATGAAAATATGCCCATCATGTTGGTAATCGATTTATTGTTAGAATTAGGAAGAAAAGAAAAAAAAAACAAAGAAAAAAATGCATTAGAAATCATCTCAGTGTCTGACAAAGACACAAACCAATAGATTTATCGTCCATTTTTGTTTTGTGTCATCGATCATCCGTAGAAAATGAAAAAGAAGATAAAAATCTTTACTAAAATGCATATAACGACGAAATTACATTTAATAGACAAATGAAAAATGGCTTTGCTTTGCTTACTGCATGAGACAAATGTAAAGTAACTAGCATTGACACAAACAAGTAAACATTTTATTAAAATTTAGAATCTCATGAGTCAACGTTTAACTGTCACCGAATACTATTACTGTAAACGAACACCATCAACAACAACAGCAAACATAACAAACATTCACACATTTTACCGTTATGCCTAAACGCGTGCGAAAACATAATTAAACAAAAAAAAAAAAAAAAAGAAACAAAACCATTAAAAAGTAATTTAATACATACATTTTTTCACACTTCAAATGGAAAATGACAACTCATTTTCTTTTTTCGTCTCACATTTCTTAAATTTTTTTTTAATTTACATTTCTATTTCTTTGATACAAATGATGGCAAAATATACCCTCCCAAAATAACAAAAAAATGAACCTGTTTATATTTATTTCTTTCTCTGAATAATGAAATGCATAATTACAATAAGAAAAGAAAAGAAAACACAAAATTCAATGAATCAATAATTTTTAATTTTTTTTTTTTTTAATTTTTTTTTTTTTTTTTTTGTTTTCAAAATAAGAAAAACTAAGATTTCAATGATAAATGCAACCAAAATAACAAATGAATAAACGGCAACAATAACTTTATTTAATCATATTTAATTTTACAACTAATGATTAACAACAACAACAACAAAAAGTATAAATTTACATTTAAAACGAGGAGAAACTAAAAAAAAAAAAAAAAATAAAATGAGTAAAAATTGAAAAAATGAAAACACAAATGGAAAATGAATATTTTCGAGCCAAAATGCAGATGGATATTTGAAATAATAAAATTGCTACATCTTGTTAGTGTACCAAAAGTGGTATTATTAGGAGGCCAGATCCATTCATAATGCCGGCTAATTTATTTTATTAAGTAAATTGCAACAAAATGTGCAAAACAATTCATTCCAAACAACAACAATAATAACAAAGAAAAACGGAAAGAAAAAAAAAAAAATAAATAAAACAAAACAAAAAAATTAAATAAAAAAATAAGTAAATAAATGTACATTCAATTATGGTCTTTAAATAAAAAATATTAATCAATAAAAATGATTGTATTGTGAATTTTCATTTGATGATAACAATTAATGATGATCTTTTCGTTAGCCAACATAGACTTAGTCACTGCTTACATCAACAATTGGTGTAAGCCAAGCTGTTTTTTATTTAATGGCATTAATGATATTTTGTTTACATTGCTGATAACGAATGATATGTGCATTTCAACAAATTCATGTGCAAAATTTTGACAACCGTATATTAAGGTGCAACGAATTTCAAAATAAAAGAAAATCGATGACGAATGAATTTTTTGAAAAACTTGTTTCTTGTAGATTTTACTGAGCTCATCAAAAAATGGGCTTCATTTACACCCCAGGTCAGTTTGAATGTAAAACTGAAAAATTGAAAAATTATGGAAGAAATTCATGAAATATTGTCATGTTTTACTATATTTTTGGGTGTTTTAGTGATTTTACGTCAATGCTATTTTTTCATAATTTCTCCCACATTTGTGATTCATTTTGCATATATTCGAACGATCCTGGATTACAAACGCCAATTCATGGGTGAGTTGGCGGAGGTATACGTATTTTTTTTTCGTAAAACAATAATTCGTGATGTTCAATATGCACCAGATTACGTATGCTTAACATGGTGGCATAAAAAATGGCATCATTTCCATTTGCTATTTCAATGCAATGGACATATCCCGGTATTCACATTTAAATTTGTGTCATACCTATTGAACTATGAATACACAAAATCAAGAGAATATGACCTCTTGATAAAAAGTGGTGGATCAACTGCTCCACCAAAAAAACGACCATTGAAATTTCAAGTATTGTGTAAGGATTTAAAGTTTAAACAATTCATAATTTATAATTATTTAGGATCGTGCTGCACAAATACAACAAGCAAGCGAAGACCTAGAGCAAAATAAAATAACTGGTGCTATTTTCATCAATCGCATGGAATTTCAAATTAATTTGCGTGTTACAAAAAATTTGGACGATTTTAACAGTGTCGATAGTGCCAGGATAGAGAATGATAATGTGGAGATTTTTGACGAAGGCGAGGAAGAAGCCAACAAATTCATCAACAAATGTATTAAAACTACATCCATGTTGCGTATGCCTTGATAACATCAGTGAAGTCACTATGTATCCTTGTGGTCACTTGAAAGTTTGCCATGATTGCTGGACAATACTGTTAAAATCACATGATGAAAAATTGGCCAAGTTCATTGAAAGGGATTTAGAAGAAGAGTATAGACCAAAATTGAAGTGCCCATTTTGTAACGATTGTATACAAAATTATTTACAAAAAACATTCACCTGATACACTCAAACTAAAAACTAAATAAAAATTTTAATGTACTTACTCATTAAACACAATAGATTATTGGCAAAATTATAATTGAATTGAAATCCATTTGAACAATAAGAATAAAAAATAAAATTTGTGTATGTGTTAATTCAATTAATTTTAACAATAAATACAATGAAAAAATGCAATTTGGGTGTGTCCATGAAGATAATTCGAAACCAGAGGTTAACGTTATTTCGATAATATTATTTAACTGGCTAATGACAGCCTAGTGTAACGTCTGAGCAAAACTCATTGGAACATAGATAGTGTTGTGACGAAATTCGGTGTTAAAACTTCCATTTCCTGGCAAAATTACAAAACAATTTCGATGTAAAATTTGTACACTCATCAGATTCAACTTCGAAAAATACAATTTCTTCACGTACGCAAATACACGACGATTGCAGTACGTCGATATGCATGCCTAATAGGCATTGCCTTCGATAGACGAGCTGCTTAGCTATGCTTTTGCGCACGTTTGGTTTTGACTATGGAAAAACGTAAAACGTGTTATTTTAAGATAAAATGTAATGAATTCGTTCTTTTTAACAGAATGACAGATAAATTTTATGCGTTGGATTTTCAGTGCGGAAATGTTCATCTTACGGATGTCAGACATCTTGTTTCTGTTGTATTTATTTTGCTTGATATACGAACTACCGATCACAGAAAAAAAATATTTTTCCAACTTACAACTGAACTTTCGCGCCCAGCTCTGGTTGTAACATTGAACAAAGAACGTAGCAAATAAAATGTAGCGTTTCTGTTACTTATAAGACATTTTTATCAATTAGATGCCTTAAAAACAAACTTCATTTTTCAAAAAAAATGCCTCTTTATTTTGTCTTCAAACAATGTTAAAAGGTCTCAGGCTTTCGAAAATAAATTTAAAATGAAAATTAAAATCCAAAGAAATTGAAAAACCGGGTGTACCAAGGCAATTCTGGTGGTGGTGGTTCCGGATATTCAAATTCAGCTTCTTGTAGAATGTCGATAACTTCATTTTGATCTACGTGAATAGTTGAAAATATTCGTTAAATCATTGCACTCATTGCATAAAATATTCTTTATTCACCATTTTCACTAGCTGTTTCACGAGGTGTTTTTCCTTTTACATCTCTTGCATAAAGATTGGCTCCTACTGCAATAAGCACCTTGACAGCACCTTCATTACCTTAAACATTGAAGAAACGCATGTTTTTTCTCGAAAAAACTCTAATTGACTAAATTTTTAAATGACTACCTTGGCTAGCAGCATAATGAAGTGGTGTCTCTTTAAGATTATTTTCAGCATTGACATCAGCATTGTTTTTAGTAAGAAACTTAATTATATTTGTATTATCTGGAAGAAAAATTGGGAAACAAGAGTTTTCAATGATTCAGTTCTAATCAAACAATGTTAACAAGCACCATTGTAACTAGCTCGATGCAAAGGTGTATCTCCCATTTCATTTCTAGCATTTATATTTGCCCAATGTTCAAGTAGAATATTTGCAATGTCCACATGATCTAGAGAATGAATTCAAATTTGTATTTTCTTTGTAAACAATATTGCTTGAAGTGAAACAAATTAACCATTGGTTGTGTGCAAGAACTCTAAAGAATTACAACCAGATGGCGTAACTTATACTGTGACGCATCTGGCCACCTTCATATTGAAGTGTCATCAATTTGATTTACTATTCAGATTAAATGACACATCATTTTGTCGAAGTGAAAACAACATATTTTTTTTTGTGCTCAAAAAATGTCAACTTTTGTTCCTACAAAACGAAATTTGCGAGAATCATTAGTTTTTTGTTTTCATTTGAAACAAAGAAAAGTGCAGTACAAAGTCATCGAATGTAGTGTGAGGCTTACGGGGAACATGCTCCATCGAGTTCAACTTGTTTAAAAGTGGTGATTTAACACTGAAGACAAGGAACGTCCAGGTTAGAGTGTTACTGAAATGAGACTTTTTCGAATTTTGATCTTCTCGATGCATTTTCATTGGAGGTTAGGTGTAAAAATAAGCCAAAAAAAAATTTCAGGCCGATCCGATGACTCTATGACACTAGATGGCGCCTCATCGTCCTCAAAGTTGAAAAACTCGAAAATAAGGCTTTTTTTTCGAGAAAATTCATTTTTTGACGACTTTGGATGTAATATTAGCATGTTTTGCCACAATGTATGATCATTTTATAGTTATTTTTGTACGCTGAATACGAAAATTAAGTCAGATTTTTTATTCGACAACAAAATATGTCTCAAAATCCCACTTTTTTGACAAAAATCGATCAAAAATTGAGAAAAATGCGTGGACTCCAGGTGGACCAAAAAAGTTGGAAGAAGCCGAATTGCAAGCATTACTCGATGAAGATCCATGTCAAACGCAACAAGAACTTGCAATGGCGTTAAAAGTTGACCGGGCAACCATTCCTAGACATTTACATGCAATGGGAAAGATCCGAAAGCTGGGAAAATGGGTGTCACATCAACTGAATGAAAATCAATTGAAAGTACGAATCGAAGAGGGCAAAAAACATCTTGCTGAGCACAAAAACATAGTTTTTTTGTATCGAATTGTTAGTGGCGATGAAAAATGGGCGCTATTACGATAACCCCAAACCTAAGGCAGTGTATGTAGACCCAGGGCAACTAGGACCTTCACAATCAAAGCGTGATATTCATTGGCAGAAGGTTATGCTGTGTATTTGGTGGGATGAGGAAGGTGTCGGTTATTATGAGCTACTAAACACTGGTGAAACGGTTACAGCTGAACGCTACCAACAACAATTAATTAAAATGGACCATGCATTGAAAAACGAACGGCCTCTGATAGCGACCAAACAAAGGAAAGTTTTATTTCACGATGACAATGCCAGACCACATCGTGCACTAATCGTTAAAAAAAAGGTAAAAGACTTCGAATGGGATCAGCTTGATCAACCCGCGTATTCTCCAGACCTTGCCCTTTCTGACTACTATTTGTTTCGATCGATGCAAATCGATCTGGCCGATGTACGCTTTCGAAATGTTGAAGAAGTGCGAAAATGGGGCGATGACTGGATAGCTTTGAAAAATGGGGAATTCTTTCGACGTGGAATCCACAAACTTCCTGAAAGATGGCGCGAAGTCATTGCTAACAATGGCAAATATATTGGTTAATGTACTCATTAATTTCATAATTGAAATAAATGTTTGTTTCAACACAAAAATTCTTTAAAATTCTTGCACACACCCAATATTTAAATAGAACGCACCATATTCTGCAGCTTCATGAAGTGGAGTATTTTTTGAAATAGATTGCACATGAACACTGGCTCCTTTTTCAACAAGAAGACTTACTACATCCTGAAAGCCTGAAAATGAAATCCAACTCAAAGATTTGAATGAAGAATTTAAACCAAGTTGAAATACCATAAGCAGCAGCGACTAGAAGTGGTGCCCTCTTAGTTTCCTCCACACCATTCACATTAGCGCCAAGTTCGATAAGAATTCTAATGGTTTTCATATCGTCTAGAATAAATTCATCTCGAGTAATTGTATGGTCTTTAGTGTTCTTAATCTCATATTGAACCGCAGAGAATAAAAACAACTTATCTTTTCGGTCTTCGAACAAAGTCAAACGGATGGACTGGCCGTCATTTATGCCCGCCCGTCCATCCGTTCAGTCTGCGTCCGTTCAGACAACGAAATGTACGCGAGCTCTGAACGGACGGGCGGACGGGTGGACGGGCGACAGAATTTTGGCGAGCTTTGAACGTTCGGTCTGGCGGACAAACACCTTGTCCGTTGACACCATGTGTCACATTTTTTATCGCAATGAGGTTCTTAGAAGAAAAATTCAAGCTTAGTGATTTCATTTGTAATTTATCATTAACGAATATGTGTCGAAAATACAGATCCGAAGGATTATTTGTATTTTCGGGGCCCCCCAAATTGAAGGCAATAGGTAAGGAGTGCGCGGGCCCCGCTCGCTACACCCAACGATCGCATCGCTCCTATTGCAGGTTGGACTCCACAGTCACTTGCTTGTACCGGTAGCGTTATACGCTGAGTCTAGCGGTGAACATTGATAGACCAGCACGAATTCGTAGACGTCGATTAGCTTTCTATGTGTATAGGCCAAATGATCGACCACAATAAGAAGAAAAGCATAAAAACATCAGTCCTTTTCAGGACTATACATTAGACAAAATAAAACAATCGGCTCTTTTCAGAGCCTTGCGACACACATGCCTTTAAATTTTTAGATATTACAACTTACGAATGCATTGCAGGGATGGCAATAAATTTGTAAATTGCAAAATGAAAAATTAAAAAGAATTGCACTGCACACAATATTTTGCAAGCGATTTTAGAATATTTGCAAGCGATTTTAGAGCTCAACCGTATTGGAATGATTGGAAGTATTGGAAATCTGGAAAGACTTCCAGCCTGGAATACTGGAAGGACTGGAAAGTGAAAAATGGCGGACATGACTGGAATGGCTGGAAGGATCTTTCCAGTATTTTCTCTATTCCAGGCTGGAAGTCTTTCCAGATTTCCAATATTTCCAACCGACCACACAAATATATGCGAATATAGTATAATTATACGAATTTTTCAAATATTTGCCCGAATCAAGCGAATATTCAAATATTCACGAATAATCTACGAATCAAACGAATTTTTCGAACATGGAGCGAATATTTCATATTTTCGAATAGACATTTCCCTAGCACTGAGTTGAGCGTCGACCCCTAGGGGGAAAGAACTATTTGCGTATTTGCAGGCATTTGACGCTATTTGCACAAAGTTTGTTGTTGTTTTTTCACGTTGCTTCGTCTTATCCGTAGCAAGAACAAATAACAATGTAAATATGCACATACTTATTGGCGTTCATTTGCAGCATTTACAATTGTTTCAGTTCTTTCCCCCTAGGTCGACCCTCATGCAGTTTCGCTCAACCCCCTCAATTTATTTTGCTTTGTTGTCTCTTCCATATTTTTTATTTTTCCCACTGCACCCAAAAGAAACCCGGATTCATCTGATGGTATTGATGAACCTCTCCCACCCACCCAATTTTCTTTCGAAAAAATCCCAGATTCGGATCCGAGCTGTTCATGAGAATTTTCCAATAATTCTGTTCATATCAAGTTCTTTTGAATGTAACTAAAAGAATTTCATAAAAACAGAAAAATTGGAAAATTCAAACGAAATTCGGTGAAAATGTGCAAATCATATTTTTTTCGAATAGTCATTCGAAAAAAGTTGATTTTACAAAATTTTGAAGAAAAACATTTTTTGTGAAATTTTTCATAAGGCACCCTTGCAAAAAATTTCAAAAAAATGTTTTCTCTTCTTCACAACTTTTCACATTTTTTCAAAATTTTTCGAAATCTTTTGTAAATTCTTGTAAAAAATCTTGAAAAATATTATAGGAAAATTATGCATGTCCGTCCGTCTGTTCGTCGCTCGCAAAACTTTCGTTGTCCAAATTGTTGTCCGTTGATACCTTTAAAGTGAAATACAGTGACAGCGCTGTGTTACGTTTTGTTCGAAAACGGAGAGACAAGTTTTTTTTATTCTCAATGGTTCAATTGTAAGGTTTTTCTTTTGTTTCTTATTAAAATTGTGTGTTTTTTTGCAATGAATAACTTTCAAAAAAATACCTAGATTTCTGATCTGTACAGATGTTATACGTGAATCATCGATTTTTGGTCTTTTCCGAATAGCCCATACAAGCGGCGTATTACCAGAATTATCGACAACATCGATGCTGGCATTATGTGCTCCAAGTGTTTCTACTATTTTGGCGTGATCTACAAAGTAATTTTATAAAAAATTTATTTTGATAAATGAATTGAAAAATATTGATTTTTCTCGAATGGAAAATCTCATTGCTGAGCAGTAAAGTTCATTTATGCCAAAATTTCAAATCATATTTAGTTGATCATATTGTAAAAATTGATATAAAGAAGTAAAATATTGAAGCGAAAATCAAATAAAACATACCGAACATCGCAGCGTAGTGCATAGGAGTGATACCATCTTCATTTCTTGCGTTAACATCAGCTCCATTTCCAATTAATATGTTGACATTATGCAAATTTCCTTTATTGGTATCGCATCAAAATGTAAGCTTAAATGTGTTTAAACATGAATTTATTATCGTTATTTAAAATTTACCATCTCTTGCCGCAACATGAAGTAGAGTATTTCTGGGATCTAATTTGAAGATTCATTCTATTATTGATAGTGTATCAATGTTGATTTTATTCTAACTTACAAATAAATGTGTTCTGCAAAGCTGGCGATTCTCTTATGTTTCTGGTTTTTATTTTACCGAAAAAAAGAGAGAAAAAAAAAGAAAAAAGCCAGAAATTCGCGTTCAATTTAGACATCGACAAATAAACACAAGAATTTGAATAAACATTTTTCTACTGAAACTTTGGAAATCTTATTTTCACTTGATTGGTGCTGGTGAAGTATTTACAATTTGCAAATAATATTCAATTTACTCACCCTGTTGGTAATCCAATTACTGAACCTGTGAAATTCAAATAAATCATTTATAAAACACCCGAGCAAACGATTTTAAAACGAGTTTTATGATCATTTTTTCACCTGAAATTTGGAAGAGAAAAATAGCACAAATAAATAATCGTGATAAATCGAAAAACCACATGTTATAAACTTTTATTTGATTGATAGTAAAGCAAAGACTTAATGATTTAACAGATTAAAATTCGAACGGAACACTTTACAATATTATAGCAAAGAGAATATTTTTTTTCGAAATCGTTCACATAGAGCACAATTTGTGATTAAAGCATATTCTAAATAAACAATTCGGTGTTAGCTGTCTGAATAATTTGTTTATTTCGCTGTTGTCTTTTCAGATAAGGAAATCAAATCAATCGTACACATGTCAAATGTCATGAAGATTTTGTCCATTCTGTATAATAAACACAGAAGCAATAATTTAATTCTGACTCTATTGAAGCACACAATCACGGTCAGTTTTTCATTTAGTCGAAACATTTTTTTTTTTTTTTTTTTGCATGTTGATAAAAACATAAACATAGACGCAATACAAATAAAATTATCTCAAAAACTGGTTCAAGTTTCGAAAAAATTGTCAATCAAACCGAAGGTAATATTTAAGACTGAAATACATTTTACTGAAATTATTATGTCTTCTCGGCATATGATTTTTTACTATAAATACAATATATTGCACTTTATCAAACCACAGCATTACTATACAATATCGAATGCGAGAAATAAAGGAATAACAATCAGCTCTCAGCGGCAAGAGATTATTATTATTATTTCATATTCATGCATTGTATGTTTCGAATCTAGAATATTTTTTTAAATGCAATTAAAATGGAAAATCTTGAAAAAAAAAAATTTATATCCAGCGAATATGTACGGATTATTGAGATTTCACATGGATTCTAGGGAAATTTATGGTTTAGCAAAGCACACCTCATTTTTACAAAGCATCTTCTCTGATTTTGGCAAGCAATTTTCTCAATTTAGCACACAAATCTGCCATTTTAGCAAATATTTTTCGTATTTTGACAAATAATTTACCTAATTTAAGGCTCTATTTCTTAGGAGCCGATTGTGATCGGCACCAAATTGAATCGGTGTGAAAATCGAAGGCAGACAATCAACGTCGATTATTAAAAAATTTGAAGAACCTTTTCTATTCCAATCGTTTCCCATTTTCATTCAAATCAGTGATCTATCGATGTTTCTTCATATTTGAGTAAAAATATTAAAATTCAAATAAAAAGGAATTCTCAATTAAATCGTCGATGATTGAAATTGGACCATGATTGGCTCCTAGGATATAGAGCCTTTAACAAGCAAATTTTCTGATCTTTTTTAAATTATCCAAAAATGTCTGTTTTTCACATTTCTGTAAATTTGGCACATTCTCTTCTAGGGGGGATACCCATGAATTCGAATAACAAAAATGTGATTTTTATGAATTTTTTTGAATTCTGTTAATTCCACCATTCGTGCGACATTTAAAGTATTGATTGAGTTTTATTTCAATGTGTTGTCTTGTTTTCGTGCGAATATTCTTCGCTTCTGTGGCATGTTACAATTACGTTTACATTCAAACTTTCAAACATCTTGTCTAGTAGTGAATCCATCTTATTTGTATGCGTAAGCGTATTGCAATAAAAACATTGCCTAGTGAAGTAATACAGTATTGGGTAATACCCAATTGACAAAAAAAAAAAAAAAAAAAAAAAAAAACAATAATATTGGGAATGGTGGATTTTATAAGTTTTGAATTTTATTGATTTCTGTGATTTTTAAGAATACAAATTCATGTGATTTTCTTATAAAATATTTGAATAAATGTTGTTTTTTGTGTATTCAATTTTGTGAATAAATGATTAGACAAAATTAAGCAAGCATTTCGGTTTAAAAACGACTGCGAAATCGATTTTTGCAATAAAACACACAAACTGTATTTTTGCAAAAATACATGGAACACCTTTCTTCAATGCGAGCAACTTTTCACTAAGTAATGCCATTTGCCATTTGCTATAAACGAAAATCATGCTTTACAATGTGTTATCAAATAATCTTATAGTTATGGTTCATATTTAATGTGAAAATTGGAAAAAACTCACAAGTGTCAAATGATAATAAACAGTCTGGAAAATTAAATTTAAAAAAACTTATGATGCACAAAGTTAATTCAATTTATTTTGGATCCATGAAATGTAATTTAACATTTAAAAAGAATATAAGTCAATCATATGCATGTTGAAATAAAAAAAAGCCCATTAGAAATGCGAGTCATCAATACAAATCGTTTGTATTCGCCACTTGGTCTAGAGACGTATCTATCATAGAAATTACATAATAATATTACAATCCGTACGACAGCGAACTTCTCTAACTAATTAACATATTTGCATTATTATCAAAAATTAGCTGTCACACAGATTACAGTAATCCTATTTAATATATGTGAAAGATATGTACGTTAGTATCCGAATTCAGTAATGAGATTTAGTTGAATTTTCAAGAATCAATGATAA
Organism: Resseliella maxima; assembly: GCA_029041755.1. NCBI lineage: Eukaryota > Metazoa > Arthropoda > Insecta > Diptera > Cecidomyiidae > Resseliella > Resseliella maxima. The sequence continues at coordinate 282,826 of JAQOWM010000907.1, forward strand.
TAAATACAATTCGTATAAGCATTTTAAGTTAGATTCAATTGTTTCCATCCTCAGAACTTTTATTCTTGAAGTTGTTCAGAAAACTATTCTTATAATTAAACTATCGACAAAAATCTATCAAACAAAACCAAATACGTCACGCATATGTACGTTGAATGAAATGACAAACCTATTATTCTTTATTGTATAATTGTATATTTATTTAGTTATCTAAATTTTCCTGACGATTTATATTAAGCATTTTCACAGTCTGTAATAATTGCATATTACGTCGAACATATGGTCTCAATGAATATTAATATTTTTTGTGATATTAAATCTAGGGGTTAGACAGTGAACACAATACCATATTTAGAGAAAAAAAATCATACACACAAGAAAATAAGGTTATGTTAACTGTCAAACAAATTTGGTTATTCGAAATCATAAATTTTTTTCTATGGGAACATAACCCAAATTATGATTTCGAAAACTTTTTTGGTTAGGATTTTACAATTTTGTATGGTGAAAAATTTGGTATTTCGAAAAAAAAAATTACTTTGACAGCTGTCATAAAATATTTTCCATGTGTGTATGTCTAAATAATAAAATAAATATGAAAAAATTCATAATCTGGACCACTCTGGACAATTGATATATTATGTTCAACTTCTAAACGATTGTAAATGTATGGAATCGTTGTTAATCGTTGGCCTAGGAAAACGCACCTTAACAAATGTGTTTTTCATAACAACTAAAAAATGGCGCCATATTTCTAAATGGCATTCCAAAATTCGAAATAATTTCCAATTAATAAAGAATTTTCCATGAAAAAAATCGAATAGCAACCTTGTTTACATCTCTGTATAAATTCAGTACTGCGAACCGTGTAAAATAGAGTTCATTTCCGAAGCTAACAAAACTTCTTTGTGTTCATTTAATATAAAGTAATTTGTCCAATATGGAATTGAAATTTGGTGTACTCACACTTTTGCTCGTTATGTGTAAGATCATTGTGTTTGTTTGTTTATTATAATATATTTCATTTTATTTATTTTTTTTTTTTTAAATTTTTTGATTAAATAGAAACTTAAATTTGTATTATTTATTTATTTATTTATTTATTATTTGTTTACAAAAAACAGGAATATTCCCAATTATATTTTACACCTTTTAAATTTTGGATTGTTTTACATGTCTAATATTGGAATTTCTTCGCCATTCTTGATTTTTCTTTTATTTCTTTTACAGGCATCATACCGTTCACATCAGGAGAAATTAAAAGAGTTTGTGCAAGAAATTATTATGTGTATTCATCGCATGTCGCAAAAGAAAATATAACTTTAAAAATAGAATATCATTTATTTGATTCTGAAGCTGATTTTAAAGCAGATAAAGCCTCACGAAAATTTCCTAAAGGATCAACTGGTTGGCAGGATGTTGGTTTGTTATCTTGTTGCGATTGCTGTACAAAATTGACAGACAAAGATTACAATATGAAAATATGCGTTCGAACTAGCAAAGGAATATTAACGAAAGCAAAATATAAATTGGTTTATTATTATATGGCAAAAAAATATACAAGCGTTGACACAAAACGATCAGGAGCAAACCTATGCTGTCATCAACATTTTGGTAAATATGTACACACGGTTAACCAGAAAAAAGCGGCCGAAATGGGTCTAATTACGGATGCAGAAGCAACAAGTATACTCAAAGCTCAGAAAGCATCGTATAATATGAGATGAACAATATATATTATCTGGCCGTCGATTGATTTTCTCGTAAAAAGTTGATTAATTTTGTTGAAAAAAATTGAAATCATAATCTATTTAACGAAATAAAGATGAATAGATTTTGTTTTCAATAAATACAAATAATGTATTTTTATTTTGTTTTAATTCAGGACATTTGAATACAAATTTAACACATACAAAGTTTTTAGTAGCAATTTTAATAGTGTTAAGAGAAATTTCATTCAAAATTGATTAATCGGAATCATGCGATACAGAGAACAAACTTAGTCCACGTTGAATGTAAGCGCTGTTGACAATATCAACTCGACATTTCCTTAAGAAATAGACATTCTGGTAACAAATGATTTTCGAAGCGCTCTAGTACAATACCGCCAAAGTGGAATGATCACACCGTGTATTTATTTCAATAAACCTACATATATCCTACAGAAATGGAACAAAATGTTTTAAGTAAGAGCTACTAAGGCTACAACGGTAAAGCTATTGCTTTCACACTCACAGTGACAAGTGCTATCTCACCCGTAACTCTACATAATTCTCCAAAATGAATTATATGTGAGGCCACTGTTTATATTTTGCGCTTTGGTAACACTCGATGCGATCTAATTTAGTTTGACATTCTCCAGTGCAACTGCTACATATTGTGCATCTATTTGTGTTATTTACATCAAGTGATGCCAAGATTCAAAATATAAAGTAGTGACCCACGTATAAAAACACATATATTCACTAACCAGTAAACCCGGAAACATTTTTAAATTTCAACCATACAGTCGTGTTGGAAATGAGGAAAAATCAATTTGTAACATAAGATTTACCTTATGATTTTTTATGTTGCTATTTTCATTGAACTGGTCCAAATAGCATTGCTATTTTTAGTCAAATGATTTTACTGTCTATAACTAATAAGGTGACTATAGGCTTTTATAGCTATAGCTCTCAGTGAATAGGTGTATTGGAATGCTTCAATAAATACTTCAAAATCGAAAACACTCTATTTGCCAAGCAGACATCGCTTGTTATTATGAAAAATGTTCTGTATTTTCACACAAATTTTAATTGCTATATCGATCTGTTTTATTAAATGTAGTGTGTGTTTCAACTCAAAAACAAATAAGCATCGGCTATGAAATATTCGAACTAATATGATAATGAAGAAAATTCAGTACATATTTGTTTTCCATGGATATAACAAATTGTATATTTAAGGCCCACAGTTACAATCAATTGTCGGAGAATGTCATTTCTAAATATTCTTTTTAAAATGAAGAATAAAATCGAAATTCGCTCTTTAAATTTATATTCGTTTCTAAATTTTGAATTAACATATGAAATAAGGAATTCCATTTAATTATGAAATTTTTAGGAATTCTTGAATGAATATTTTTTTCTTACATTTTATTCTTTTTTTTCGAGCTAATAAAATATGTGAAAGATTATTTCTTCACTTTTAAAGTACGAACAAACAACTTCTTGATCTAGTTTTGACATTTTTTTTTATGGTAATAAATGAATCTGAATTCGAATCAGAATCAGAATTAGAATCAAATTTGAAATGAATTTGTATTTCATGCAAAGCAAGACATTTTAATTAAATCGACGTGTAATTGAATTGAAACATCAACCTTTATGATTTTAAAAAAAAAGCCAACATTTTTGATGAAATGACATATGAAATATCGACAATCAAATTGCTTTCATATGGAAATTTGTGTTTTATTTTTTATTTCTGTGGGCAATCTTGTAAATTAAAAGCGATATGAATTTTCGAAACAATTCACATTAATACTACACGATCGTATAATCGTGTATCGTGCCGTATTTTATTCAATATAATCGCAGTATATATTTATTATAACAACTATTAAGGTACTGTGTTTTATGATTAGTATAATTTATGTAGAAAAAATCGTGCAACACTGCAATCGTGGGAACTTCAAAATAGTTGTTGCATTTTGAAATATCTTTTTAGTTATAAAAGCATGTGTTGAAATTTACAGTTATGTAAATTTTGATTAGAATACGATCTGAAATATCGTGGTGTATTTTGGTTTAACACAATAAAAATGTTGGCAAAAATCAATGGTTTATTTCTAATTTGTATCGTTTTGTTCGTTGTTAAATCGAATGGGCAACAAAATACCAATAGTTTTTTGGAAAATCTTCTAAGCAATCTTGCTGATATAGTTGGTGGAAATATAGAAAATCCTGTGACCGAAGCATTATGTCATTTAAAAACGGTAATTTATGATTGCAATGCGCATGTGCACATGCATTAATATCAATTCCATTTTAGGATGAGCTTTGCAAATATTATGGTTACATTTCGGAAAATTATAATGTCATCACTGTAGATGGATATAATTTGACAATTTTCCGATGTAATTCAAACAAAACATCATCCGATGAAAAGAATGTGGTTGTGCTAAATCATGGCTTTTTATCATCATCAGATGATTTTTGCATGAACATTCCAAATCAAGCATTAGCATATGTTTTAGCTGATGCTGGTTATGATGTTTGGTTATCGAATGCAAGAGGAAATTCATATTCGCGACAACACATTTCTTTAAAACCAAGCCAAAAACAATTTTGGAATATTACTTTTAACGAAATCGGAATCTATGATTATGTTGCAATCTTTGATTTTGTTAGAAATAAAACGAAAAAGCGCAAAGTATTTGTGGCAGCACATTCGCAAGGGGCATCCGCTATGATGGCACTATTATCACAGAAACCCGAATATAATGATTATATTCAAGCAATGAGTTTCATGGGGCCAGCTGGGTATCTCGTTCATCTGAGTGAATTTTACCATTTCTTTGCGAAATGGATGCCCATTTTACAGGTAAATTATTTATGGGATTCTATTTTGCAAAAATGTCTCAAAACTAAAAAAAAAAAAAATTTAGTTCAAAATAGTTATATTATAACAATTTCAGTTGTTCAAGTATACAGAATTGCTTCCAAAGCCAGTTGCTAAAACACTTTTGAGTTTTTGTCGTGTTGACTTGTATTCTAGCATTTGTAATGATATTTTCGAAATTATGTTTGGCAATGGTCAAACTAACATAGTGAGTTTTTCAAATAATATCAAATTCATAGTTGTCATGATGAACATGATAATAGCCCACACATTTTGTATGCATGATTTAAATTCTTTTTTCTAAACATTTCATTTAGACCATGCTGCCCACATATATGTGCCACACACCAAGTGGTGCATCAATGAAACAATTGATTCATTTTGTTCAAGAGATTCAATTTGCCTATTTTGGAAAATATATGGAAAATTCAAAGTTGCCACCTGATTATGAGGTGTCAAAAATTACATGCCCACTTATGGTTCATTATTCATCTGGCGATACATTAGCCACCCCGGAAGATGTGGAAGAACTGATGCCCAAACTCAATAACAGTTTGGTGTATGTTCAATACATAAATGGGACAATATTCAATCACATGGATTTTATATGGGGAATTCAAGCTGCTGAAATAGTTTATTCAAAAATTTTGGAGTTTTTTAAATCGTATCAATAAATCTCAATTGAACTTAAATCAAAAGATATTTGAATACGGAAAATGATCGACGTCCTTGGTTTTGAACAAACAATATTGATTCATTTTGGACAAGAGATTCAACCAAAGTCTGATTATACTATGTAACAATGACAAATTTCAGTGGTTTAGCGCCATCTGAATAAAGTTCCAAACCGACCTAGTAGTGCGCTGGAGCTTTCGGGTTCCGAGTAATATCGTGGCACCATCTCAAAGTCGCGAGGATAATTATTTCGAAACATTGAAGCTTTGAAGCTATTTCACAATAATGTCATTGTATGTTGTTATTTTGTCTATTGTTCTCTATTTGATATGAGAAGAACAGCATAAATGAAATGTCGTGCGTATGTATTGGTAATGAACGCATTTGCTTGGTCGTATAAATTGTATGCCAAGCAGAGTCGTTGATCAATAATAATATATACGCACTCAAATTTCTGTTGTGCTAGCTGTATTTCATGCGGAATGAACAACATTACAAAAGTGATATATAATAGGCATATATTGGCAGACATTCGTTAATACTGAAAGCGTCATCAACTAATAACTTTATCATGATGGTCAGCATGCTAAAGGCATGCGTGCGTCTCAAACAGAGCACAATGCATTTACGTTACAGTTGTTTCCGCATGTGCCTATTGGCCGCAAATTTTTTTGTAACACAAATGCACTATGCTTTGTTCTAATGCGATGTACGCATACCGTTAGCATGTTGATTATCAAATGCTGACCATCATGCTAACGTTATTTTATATGAACAACGGCAAACGGTATGTAAGCGAGTCTGTGTGTACACAGAGCTGTTGTTCATATAAAATTTCCTCTCGGAAAAGTTTGTAATTTTGATCGAACTCAGCACTTCCTATTGAGAAGAAGCTAATCTGGACCCTCATCAGAAGCTATGTTCAATAGAAAAAAAATCACAAAATATCTATTCTTTTTGTTTCGGCAGCTTATTAGAGTTGAAATGAATATTTAAAAAAAAATGCACACACGACAGACAATGTAACTACGCATACACTGTCAAAATTATTAGTGAAGTTGGTCACTGATAGTCTGTTAAAATACGGAAATGACAGATTTTCCGTTAAAATATTCAAAATTATCTGAAAACCACGTAAATTTACCATAACCTCAATATATTATGACGTTCATTATGACATTGAAACCATGGTGTTTTTATATAATTTACTTCATTTGTTATCTATTATATAAAATATACTTTGGCCTTTGTATGTAATGCATGCCAGACCGAATGGGTGGACCGATTTTGTTTTTTTTTTTTTATGAAAGAGGAAGCTCATGTGAAGGTTCAAAAAAAAAAAAAATTAATTAATTGCGTCTACATACATGAAAATATATTGCTAAGTCTGAAAAGTTCGTTTTGTTGTTGTAATCGTATGTATTGAGCGAAACCATACTCAAAATCAATATTATCGATTTATTGCAATACAAAGGGAATATTGTGAAATTTCAAATGACACGTGGTTTTCGTACCACGTTCATTTCATTTGGTTTCTGCAGTGCAATTAAAATTTTGAAATGTAATTGTTTATGATTTAATTTTTTTGACTTAATTAAATACATTAAATTCATTTAAAAAAAAATTAAATTCATTGCAGTGACATTGCAATCAATTTGTATTGAGCGAAAACATACTCAAAATTCATATTATCGATTTATTGCAAACAAAGGGAATATTGTGAAATGTCAAATGACATGCGGTTTTTGTTTTACATTCATTTCATTGTGCAATGTTGTGGTTGACAGACGTTCTGCCGGTTCTTGTAGCATAAAAAAATTTAAATAATTTTATATAGAATTTTTTTAATGTAATCAGTGTGTAATTTTTTTTTTCCATTTTAATGTAAATTTTTGAAATGGCATACGAAAAATAATATAAAAATGGAAAAAAAAAATTTTTTTTCCGAATTTTGTGTGCAGACGGCTTTCCGAGAGTTTCATATACGTTTCCCATGTAGATATGATGAGAAAGTCGAAAGCATCAATTTGACTACCTCACCATTGATCACTTTCAACATAACGCTGCACAACTTATGCCGTAGTACATTAATTAATCGTTAATGTACTTGCCCACGGCATGAATGTACATTGTACATGTACACTGTGTGAACTTTCACACTTTTGTTTTATGTTCATTTAAATTCACATGTGAAGAGCTTTGATTTCAAGACATTGACGCCACCTATACGATTTATCAATGTATACTGACTACATCAACGGAAACGGCAAAACGATACGATTTGTCGTTTGCATTCCGTAACGGTGTATGTGCAATTCAGTGTATATATGATAGAGATCAACATAACGCCGCACAACTTATGCCGTAGCACATTAATCGATCGTTGATGTACTTGCCCACGGCATTGAAAGTCCCATGGGGTCATTCACGAAATTTCAGTGATCTAGTTTTCAGCTAGTATTGCTAGTATTTCTAGTGCGTGATGTTATCTGTCAATGGTTTTTCACATCATGAATTCATTGAAAGTTGATCAAATTTCTATTTTACTTTTTAGAATTTATTATTTTTTTAAGAAATTATATAATATATTTAAATTTTATTTTTTGAAAAAAAAAATGAAGAAAAAAGTCAATAATAATAAATTATAACAAGTAAAATATTGGGTGTATGCAAAAGAAATGTCGATTTAGATAACAGATGGCGTAACTAGCGTTGTGTGCATCGGAGCACACCGCGGCCATTTTCTTTTTTTTTTTGTCTGTCATTACGCTATAAATTTCAGTATATGTCATTTTGCTGAAGTGTAAACAACAAAGATTTTTTTTTTCACGATGATAATGCCAAGCCACATCGTGCAAAGATCGTTAAAAAAAAAGAAAGAACACTTCGGTTGGGATCAGCTTGATCAACCCGCGTACTCTCCAGACCTTGCCCCTTCGGACTTCTATTTGTTTCGATCGATGCAAATTGACCTGGCCGATGTACGCTTTAAAAACGTTGAAGAAATACAAAAATGGGTCGCTGACTGGATAGCTTCAAAAGATAAGGAATTCTTTCGATGCGGTATCCACAAACTTCCTGAAAGATGGCGTGAAGTCATAGCTAACAATGGAGAATACATTGGTTGAAGTGCTCATTCATTTAGTTATGAAATAAAATTTTGTTTTCACCGAAAAAATCGACATTTTCTTTGCATACACCCAATAAAATGCATAGCATGTGTGCAGACCAACGGCTTTCCGAGAGTTTCATATACGATTCCCATGTAGATATGATGAGACAGTTGAAAGCATCAATTTGACTACCTCACCATAGCTACATGGGGCGACAATGACGCTAGATTGATAGTAAAAAAATTATTTAAGAATATTATTGAAGCGACTATTGTTAATGGGAAGTTTAAAGACGAAGATGTATTAATCCCACGAATTCCATTGATTCCACCTGATTTACCATTTGATTTTAAACGACTTCAATTTCCTGTTTGTCTTGCATTTGCTATCACTATCAATAAGGCACAAGGACAAACTTTATCTATTTGTGGAATTAATTTGGAGTCGCCTATATTTGCCCACGGACAACTTTATGTAGGTTGTTCGCGAGTCGGCAAGTCATCAGATTGATATTTATTTACTCAACATAAGAAGACAAAAAAATGTGATTTATCAAAAAGCATTGAATTGAATTGAATTTGTTATATTAGTTTTAAGAATGAAATTTAAATATATGACGATTTTATGAAATTTATTAAGTTCATGTTTTAATAGAGACAAAACTTTATTATTGATTTTTTTTAATTTTTTAAAATCGCGTAGCGAAGCAAGCTAGTTTAAATATAAAAATTTTTCATTTTTCATCTTTCCAGTTTCATTGTAATTTAATCATAATTCATTTTCCATTGACTTGCAGTTGTTTTTCTGCGGCTAAACAAATCGTGACTAAAGTACACAGTTCAGCCTTTATAAAAAATTCAATTCAATTTCATTATAAATAAGAATTATAAAAAAACGGGGATGAAGACGTAAAGTGAAGCAAACTTATGCGCAATTGATTGCATATACCAAACGAAAAAATTACACAATTTTGGTGTATTTGAAACCAAATTAAATTGATATTAAAAAAAAAAACGCCTCCAAATTGTTAAATTTAAATCAAATACATACTATATAATTCACTATGCTCATTTCAGAAAAATGAGATTTTATTTTAAACCCAAACCCACAATGAATAAAAAGCCTCGTGTCAATAAGATGCGTGTTAATAAGAGCGTAAAAAAGGCGCGTGTCAATAATAGTTTACAAAGCTTAATCCAGTGCGATTTGAAAAAAGAGTTACTTTTGAAAAAAAAAAATCTGTCACGTTAGCAATAATTTCAATTTAAATCATTTTAAATAATAATTCCTCCAGACATTAGTTATTTATTTGATGGTCTCACAATTGTTATTTTTATCATTGAAAACGGTTTGTTATGAGCCAAAAAGAACTCTCTGACAGCATACATTGGCAACGTGAAGAATCTCAGAAGGGGGGGGGGAGGGGGTGGTGGCCACTATATTAGTATGCTAATAGCACATACTAGATACTATTTAATAGGACCTATTAAATAGCAAATCCTATAGCAATAGCATAATGAGTTGACTGAAAGAAAGTCGTCAACGAAATCGGATTTTCGCTCAAAAAACCGTAGCAATTTGAAAAAATTTTCCTATCAATCAAAGTGAAGAACTAACAAAAAAATCAAAGATCAAAAATTTAGGTGGGGGAAAATTTTAGATAGGGGGTAAAACCCAAAAACCCTCTCCCTTGCCCATGTATGCTCTGACATAGTCGCGATATAACAATTTTATAAATAAAAGCATATCATGAATGGGGTAATGGTCAGTGTAAGGAAAGTATTGAATGTGAATAGTCGACCGACTGAAAGGTTTTCATAAACAATTATAATATAACAAGTTTTCAATGGCAAAATTCAAAGTGCTTGAATTTCAGTCAATTTATAAAAAAAGGCCTGGAATATTATCCCGTCATTTAACCGATCCGAATAGTGATTTTTTTCGATCCATCTCGAGCTATTATATAATCATATATTTAATAAGTTTTCAAATTACATCAACGGGAGTATTCATTTGCAAAAATATCTCAAAATTTGAAGTGGTACTTCAAACGAGCATCATTTTATTTGCTGGATTCCAGTGTGTTGGTATGTTTCTCAGTGTTGGACTTAAACATAAAACGGTTAAAAATTTGGATTTTAAATTGCAAGGAATTGTCGATGAAGGTGAATCAACAGTTTTTCAATTCTTTTTGTTGGAATTTTTCTCAAAGCATTGATTTTTTTTTTTTTCAATAGCCAATGATGAAATACGTGATATCTATTGGAAATGCGAGCAAAAATGTCGACGACTTACTTCAATCATATCACTCTATGTATATTTTGAAGTATTTTTTCATTTGTCCACATTATTGACATCGTTTTACTCAATTTTGATTGGAAATCTTGATACATCCACATGGAATTTACCATTTAATCTTGTAGTTCCATTCAACACCCACACTTTATTGGGATGGTATCTTTTGTGGTTTATTCAATGTAACATGGGTCTTACATATACTTCGAGCATGGTTCCAGTTACATCATATTTTGCATCTTGTTGCATATATATTGGCGCTCTATGTGATCATTTCGATTTATTGATTCATTCCATTGGCATTGAGCAAAGTAGAAAAATGCAAAAAATTCAAATCAATGCGCAAGCAAAACCAGAAAAATATCCAAAAATTTACCGAATATTTCATGAAATCCTATGCAAATCTGTGAATATTCATATCAAATTATTTGAGTAAGTTTGATTGAGACCAATTGAAAAATTCAAAATTTTTTAGCATTGATTTTATTCAATCTTCAAAGGGTCTTCAAAATGGTATCAAAAATATGTGAAGGATCAATTTTTACATTGTTGCCTGGTAACATAATGGTTTTAGCAATAACACTTTATAACATTGATCATGTTTGTATTAAATTTTGTTTTTGCTCAATTTGATTCGTAATTTAAAAATAAAAATTGATTTCTTTTCAGTATGCCAATATGATTCAGCTCATTTTTATTATGATATGCGTATTTTGTATGACTTGGCCATTTCTATTTTGTTATTTTTCAACTCAAGCCACTGAACGTATGATGACCATTGCACAATCTGCTTATGATATTGATTGGTATAATTTTCCATCGACAATGCAACGTTACATCGTTTTGATTATTGCCCGCTCAAAACAACCTGTCTATTTCTCGGGATTTAAATTGATTCATTGCTCTTTAGAAACATTTGGAAAAGTAAATTTCATTTTAAATGTCACATTAAAATCACATTCTAATTTCCTCTTCTTCTCTCTCTCTCTCTTTATCTCTCTTGCAGCTCGCCAAATCATCTGTGTCCTATTACTTAATATTTCGAAGTTTATCTCATCGATAATTCGGGAGATTCTGTATTTGTTCTAAGCATTTCGGACATGAGTCGATCGATGGAAGATTTTGATCTTAAATAAAAAGCACAATAATACATTTCTATGCGAAATCACATTAACCCTTTGTCACGTGCTGGTTACTTTAGAAACCAGATATTCAATGCAATAAAATAAATAGATTGCCAAATGCTTTTGATTAGGAATGAATTAAAAAACTTCGGAAATTCTCATAGCTTTCATTCCGTATCATACACATTGCTATCTATTACTTGTGTCGGTATCTGTGGACTAAAATGAGCTCAAAAGTTGCATTTCAATTTTTTTGCCATTTTCAAAAAATGTATATGTATGCATAGAGGAATTTATTTTCATGGGCTGCAACTTTTTTCTAAAATAAATTGATTATTTTTAAAGCTAAAAATAAGTGAGTATACCGAAATAATTGTGTTTGTCCCAAAAGTGACCAGTGCGTGAAAAAATCAAATTTCATCATTTTTCTCCAGTTTTAAATAACATAATAACAATTATAAACTATAGTTGGAAAAGTCATAGAACATTCAAACGAAAACCCATTATTCTATGTTTTAGTGTGATTTCTCGTCATTTCCTTCTAGGGGTTTTGAACTCGGACAAATACAACATTTCTTTTCGAATTATTACTGATGCATCGAATCAATCAAATATCCAGCGAATTTGCGAATAATCTACGTATTAATACGAATAATTACTCAGATCGTAACTTAAGAAGACTGTGCTCTTGTCATATCCTTCATTCTCTTTTCATTCTTCATTGATGCATACACACGTTGTTGTTTTTGTAATTCGTTCCTGTTTTGTGTATCTTGCATTATATTTTGACAAAATTTGCGAATTTTCTGCGAATATTTCACTTTGAAACGAATTTCAAACCTTTCCACTGAATTGCATATACAAATATATGAAAAAATGTTCATTTGCAAATAGTTCCATATATTCCTCAAGAAGATTGTTGGAAAAAAGCATATCTTTAAAATTATACTAAATTACATCTCAATACTAATGTGTTTATCCATTCTTTCGAAAGTGAAATAAATTTGGAATCAATATATTAGTTTTTTTTTTCATAATAAGACAGATTTCATTGAATATGATAATAGTGTTTGTTTAAAAGGAGCAATGATTCTCTGTAGAATTGAAATTTTCGAATTTAAAAATCCCACCTTTGGCAGAACATCTCATTTAAATCGGAATGTTAATTTAATTCAATGATTTCACATATGCTTTGCCACATTTTGAAAGAGAATCATCATTAAAATACTTTAATGGATGATTGCAAAAAAAAATGGAATGTGAATGCAAAGAATTTGGAATCTCACTTGATGCACAACAAATTACACATATACACAGTTTTTAAATAACATGATAGAATAGACGCATGTGTAATGTCATATTTAATGGGAAGTTCCAATGCATGATGGAGATGACAGTATTATGTGTACACAATTAAGTAGAATACTTTTTGCCATGCGAACGATTTATTCTCTTAACAAATCAAAAATTCAGCACCTAGTTGACTAGTTTTTTTTTTATTTTTTTTTTCTTTCAAATTGGTGAGTGTGGTCAGTTTTGATATTCACTTTTTCTTTCTATTTATATCTTTTTAACCATTTTTAGATGATTGGATTACGTTTTCTTCAATTTGGCAATGTGAAACGACTCAGACGGATTGATTCAGTTAACATTTTGTTGATATTGATTTGAAAAATGTATTAATTTCTATATGAATTGATATGAAGAATTTCAGTCTAAAATAAAAAATTTTATCAATTGCAGTTCAATTGAGACATCTGAATTAAATAGTGATGTCATATGACATACATTAACAACAATTTGATTTTCTAACCAACAAAAATCTCTATCTCTTGGCAACGAAAAATCCAATTACAGCAACTAATCTTCTAGCTGTTGATATGGATGCTTTTCATTTTTCACTTTTGAAAATAATAATAAATAATTGTACACATTTTAATATTGTAATTGCCACAAACATGTCGTTTAAGCCTTGCGTGATGAAAATCGAGAGAAGAAATTGTCATATTGAAAAGAGGGAGGCCAATGTGGCATTTATGTTTTTACATGTGAAGAGCCTTGATTTCAAGACATTGACGCCACCTATACGATTTATCAATGTAAACTGACTATGCCAACGGAAACGGCAAAAAGATACGATTTGTCGTTTGCATTCCGTAATGGTTTATGTGCAATTCAGTGTATATATGATAGAGATCGCTTGCAATGTAACGCCGAACGACTTAGGCCGTAGTACATTATTCAATCGTTGATGTAATTGCCCACGGCATGAAAGTCCACTGTATGAACTTTCACAATTTTATTTAATATTCTCTCTTTTCAATGTATTCAAATAATGCTAGATAGATGAACTTTGAATTTATTTAATGATTTCATTTATTTCAATTGGCATTCAGTATTCTTTCTGTCTTTCAAGATTGACTAAAGTAATTTGTTGTTTTATTCCATGATCCCCAAATGATCTAAATATTTGCTACACATAGCTACGATAGATGCCAGATCATTTTTGCTTTTATTTAGATTCGAAGGATCCGAGTCATCTTTGTTGGATTTGCATTGTTAATTTCATTTGTTGCTTTTTCTTTGTTTTCTGCATCGATACGCTTCATTAGACAATCACTAAATAAAAATTTAATTGAGATTAGAAAGTGATTACTGAAACAAGTAATTATTGAATCATACCATTGATGTTTAAATCCTTCCAATTTGCTCTTGTAATATTCATCTCTGAGACATAAACTGCATTCATTTTTTGAAAAAGTAAATTTTTTAATATCAAATAAATGATTCTTGAAAGAAGAAAAAAAAACTCACCCCAATTTATTCGCTCTTTTCAAGTGCAACGTAATATGCTTTCATCGATGTAGCGAATCTGGGTGGGGATCTCTTGGAGTTTTTGGTTTCGGTCGGTCGAAACTTGAATCACTGCTACTTTCTGTCATGGATTGGCTCAAGCTATTCAAGTTTTCGATATCGGCATTGATTTTTGGTGATACCACTTGTAGTCGATGTAACTGTTGTCACACTGTTTGTATTACGATCTTCAAGTTTTTTGCTAAAAATACGAATTCAAAATGTTATTTCAAAATGTTCAAAAAAATGTCTTGTATTATATTAATTGTATTAGTTAAATACGTACATTATATCAGAAAATTGGCATTCTCTCCAAATCGTACATTTATTGGTTCCGATAGTCTAAAAATCAAACAGTGAAAAAACAAAATAGTGAGAAATAGGGGTCATACTACTTTGGTCGCGCGAATTTTGGTCGCAAGTGAGATTTGTATGGGAAAATATCTGCGACCAAAATTCATTTTTGCGCGCGACCGAAATTCGTTCCAAATTAAGAATTTTGGCCGCAAAAATTTCGTGCGACCAAAATTCATTTTCGTCAGCGACCAAAATTCGTCCTGAATAACGAATTTTGGTCGCTGATTTTTTCTGCGACCAAAATCCATTTTTGGCCGCGACCAAAATTCGTTCCGAATTAAGCATTTTGGTCGCAAAAAATCGACTGCGACTAAAATCCGTTTCTGTCAGCGTCTAATTTTCGTTCTAAATAACGGATTTTAGTCGCAAAAATTTCATGCGACCAAAATTCGTTCCGAATTAAGAATTTTAATCGCAAAAAATCGGCTGCGACTGAAATCCGTTTTCGTCAGCGTCTAAAATTCATTCTGAATAACGGACTTTGTTCGCAAAAATTGCATGCGACCAAAATTCATTTTTGTGTGCGACCAAAATTCGTTTCTAATTAAGAATTTTAGTCGCAAAATTTTTTCGAAATTATTAATTTTTCCCGTATAAAACATATGGAATATTTCGCACGTTCGATACTTTGTGAGCGTTCAAATTTCTTGGATTGTAATTTGTAATTTCGACGACTTAGTGTGTAATTTTTTTGCGACTAAAATTCTTAATTTGGAACGAACTTCGGTCGCAAACAAAAACGGATTCTAGTCGCATGAAATTTTTGCGACCAAAATCCGTTATTTAGAAGCCTTTTTTTTGCGGCTAAAAGGGTCATACTACTTAAGTCGCGCGAATTAAGGTCGCTAGTGAGATTTGTATGGACATTTTTTTGCGATCATAATTCCTTTTTGTCAGCGACCTTAATTCGTTCCGAATAACAAATTATGGCCGCAATTTTTTTTTGCGACCAAAATTCGTTTTTGGCATCGACCTTAATTCGTTTTGGATTACGAATTATAGTCGCAAAAACTCGGCCGCGTCCAAAATTTATTTTTGTGCGCGACCAATATTTGTTTTGTAGTATACTACTTTGGTCGTGCGAATTTTGGTCGCAAGTGAGATTTGTATGGGAATTTTTCTGCGACCAGAATTCATTTTTGCGCACGACCGAAATTCGTCCGAATTAAGAATTTTATATAAAAATTCTAAACTAAGTCGTAGAAATTACAAATTACAATCTAAGAAATTTGAACGCTCAAAAAATATCGAACGTGCGAAATTTTCCTCATGTTTTATATGGTTTTAAACGGAAAAAAATGATAAATTCGAAAAAATTTTGCGACTGAAAACCGTTTCCGTCAGCGTCTAAAATTCGTTATTAATAACGAATTTTGGTCGCAATAATTTCATGCGACCAAAATTCAATTTTGCGCGCGACCGAAATACGTTCAGAATTAAGAACTTAAGTCGCACAATATCAGCAGCGACTAAAATCCGTTTTTGCGCACGACCGAAATTCGTTCCGATAAGAATTTTGGTCTCAAAAAAATCTGCGACCGAAATCCGCTTTCGTCAGCGACCCAAATTCATTCTGAATAACGAATTTGGGTCGCATATTTCTTTTGCGACCAAAATCCGTTTTTGGTAGCGACCAAAATTCGCGCGACCAAAATAGTATGACCCAGAAATAGTAAGCAGACAGTGACATTATAATTCTCAATGAAATACCTACAATGAAAGTTTTAATATTTCAGTTTGAACGGAATAGTATGCATTTTCTAAGGAAATAAATTCTTTTGTACGTGCTATGATAGAATTTTTTGTTGGTTGACTGAATGCATCAACTTTTGTTCCCCCGCTAGTTAAATTATCATATAATTCCAGGAAATAATAATTGTCTTTTATTTTTTTTTTTCGCTTAAACTCACGTGTCACTTTAATTGATCAAAATTAATTTTTTTTTCACTTAATTTTTTCATAATAAAATTTATCTTTTAAACAGATGGACGCAAACAACAATGACTTTTTTTATTGACAACAGATATTGTTGGCGGTTTTTTTTCAACTTGGTTTTGTGTATTTGTTTATCCGTGTGTTAGTGTTACGCGAGCACTGAGCCTTTCCATAGATTTTGTTGTTGTATTTGATTAGTTCAAACACTCACCACTTCCATTCACAATGCAAATATAATGCGCTTGAGTGTGGCGCTGTTTGTATGTTGTTCAGTGAAGGCTCAGTGCTCGGTGTTACGTTCATTTCGACATTTGCTGAATAGAATTTAGACGCTTATAAGGAAGACTCTTTCTTTTTAAAGGAGTCTATTATTCTAGTGGTTCCAAAAGAAAAAAAAATCTATATGTATTATCGGCGTCAAAAATATGTTCCTGTTCCTATCTCATTCTTACATTTGAATACAATTATGCGCAATAGCATTATACACTTTTTGTGATTAAGCGAGATACAATACTACAACATACATTTATCAACTGTGATTTGAGTGATAAAAAATGCGCATCTTATCAAATCGAACATACCATATAAAATGGCATGTAAAATCCTACACCAGAATTAAAAAAAAAAATTAGAGTTTTTTTCGATTTTCAGCGATTTTCGATTACTTACAATAGAGGGTTGTATGAAAACAATGGAAAGTCATTGGATGTATTTTTTCATTGTATTTAACGGACTCACGACAACGAATATTTTTATTTATCGGTTATGGGTGCCTGTTAAAAAAAAAAACTAATTCACAAATCGAAGAATCATACTCGTTTTTATAAGTACGCCAAATATACAAAATACATACTCTTGTTTAACTATTTTCAAGTAGAGTGAAACTTACTTTTATTTTCTGCAAACGAATCGATCAGAATACATACTCTGAAGTTCCGGTCATTCGTGCAATTGTTCCGGTCATTCGTGCAATTGTTCCGGTCATGCGTCGTTTCTGAATATCTATGAGTTTTTGTCGGTAATTTAGTGTAAAACAATCCATGATAAATAAAATGTAAAAAAATCAGAGCAAATGTATTATTATATGAATCAAAGAGAACTAAAATGGAATGAAATCAGAGCTTTGGGACTTGCATAAACAATAAATGTTACCATTATATAGTGACAGAGTTTCCATTGAAAAAATTTAATGATAAAAACAATGATAACATTGCCAATATTCTGCAATAGCTTAGTAATAAGATCGACAGAGTGTGATTGATTGATCGATCCTTTTCTGATCATATTAAGCATATCTAACATCATTTATTGAATATAACCAACACAAAGAAGAATTACCGAAACATAATGTAGCGATCACAATGTTTTGTATGCATGTGAATGTATTAGGGCATCAAATATACGCAATAAAAAAATATTGCGCACAATTTAGTCCACACTGAGCATTGCAATGGTAAGACAAGCGTACGGATGAAAGAGTTAGAAATAGGAACATATTTTTGTCACCGACTATACATAAACGTAATCAGTATATGGCAAGATGTTGATAGTCTATATTATCTTCATATGTTTGTAATGAAAATTGTTTAGTATTTTCTTATTTGCAAAGTGGCGTAAATACTCGAACTGATGTGACTAAAAATAAAACAAATATAAAGAAATAAAAAACTTTCATTCCACTGATAAGCAACATCCGTTGCAAGAGTTTAATAGAATAATTGCTTCATTTAAAACAAAAATGTGGTATTTTGGCTATCCAATTTGAAGGAAAACGCTAAATATGAAATTCAAAAGATTCATCAAATGTTGAACACACTAAACGAATGACATTTTCTCTTTATTTTTTCAAGTCATTTATTCAGATTGTTCGAATACATCGATCACCAAATCTGCAGAAGATTTTATTCAATATCGAAATTAAAATGTTCTTTGAATGGTTCATCATTTAATGTAAAATGCCACCATTCCAATTCAAATCCTCTAAAATTATAAGCGGCCATTTTGTTGCGTAAATAATTTCTTCGTTGTTGATATTCACCATCAATAATTGTACAATTTTGCCATGATGCTGGATCCATTAAATCAACTGAGGTGAACATGTCAACGGTATTGTCTTGCCAGAAATAAATCCAACGTCCGTCGTTTAATATTCGTTTGATTGCCTTTGGATTTGGATCAACCGTTTTTCCGAGTTCAATAATTGTTAAATCAAGTGTACTACCGCGGCTATGCGTTGACGTTGGTGTTACATAACCATATTTAAATGTATCTTTTTTTGTCATATGTGGATAATAGAATGGTTTCATTCGTTCGTCTTCCCAATCACGCCATCTAACAAAATGATCAAGAGACTTTTGCGGACGATAGCCATCATAAACAACCAATGAATAATTGTCTTTCTTCAAATCGGCTTGCACTTGTTTGAGGCGTAAGGCTGCTTTTTCAGTTAAAATCACTTTGGGTGCATTGTAGCCGTCAAGTTTTTCACCAATGAAATTTCGATCGCCAAAATAGATAACCTCTTGAATAATTGTTGGATCAACATCAGCCAAATATACAAAACCATCCGGTAAACTGGAAATTACACCGAATATTGCTATGAATAAATAGCAAATGAAAATTAAATTTCTTTCAGATGCCATTGTACGATGAAAACAACAGCAAACACCGATCAACTTGATACAATTAATAACTAATAAATGTTACTTTGTCAACAAAATACACACCACTTGCTACTTTATATGAAAATTTCAACAAGTTACTTCATCTTATCGATAGTTAATCGAAAATAATCAATTGAAAACAATAAAATAATATTTATCTTCATTTTTTTTTTTCAAATCAATCAATGGAATAAAGCATGAATTATTCATTTCAAGGTCAACTCAATAAAATTGATCGAATTGACCATTGTTTGATAAGTATAAAATAACTTAAAAATAAAACGCCCAACAACATTTTTTCGATGTTTTGAACCTAGGAGAGCATGAAAACCAAGTTTACAGAGTTTTATAGCTTTTTTTCAACATGCTCATAAAAAAAATCTGATGAATCAAAAATTTTTCAAAAAAAAAAAAAAAAAAAAAAAAAAATTGGGTTTTAAGAGAAACAATCGGAACAAAAGCATTTTCTTTTGAAAAAAAATGTGTATAAAATGAATAAAAACTTAGCACTGATAGTAAATATTCGAAGAGGTTACTCGCATGTATGTATATTGGGCATGGTGCAAATAACACTACAACTACACATTCGAAAATACTTTCGGTAGACACAAAAATATGTATGCAAACAATGTTTCGCTGTTAGAAGCTGGGGTTTTGAAACAGCGACGTTTGAAAAATGTGCAGAATACAAAATCAAAATCAAAACAGGTGAGAATGTCTCTTCTAAAAAATATTGATAAAATTCATCAAAATCATCATGAACAAATGAATAGAATAATATATTTAGAAAGACTTCTACAATGCAATATTTTATGAAAATATGGTTTCTTATTGTTTCACTTTATGTAAAATACATTAAAATTAAGCTGATCCGCAAAACACCCTCTCTCGAAATACAATTTTTTTTGTTATTTTTACAGTAATCTAATGAGGAGAAGAAAAATAGTTTGTGATTATAAATGCATTAGATCTAGGGGCTTTCGACATGCAATTATACGAATATCAAAATCAATAGTGAAAATTTAATAATCAAAAATAAAGCAAATGCCCAAATATAGTGTGTTCTTTCTTGTATCGAAAAAAATATTGGAGAGAAATTACCAACAATTTTATCCAAATTTTTAGTCGAAAGTGCTTACGATAACTTCACTTCAGGAATGCCTTGATAACGAAAATATCAGATATATTGAACAATTTGTGAGCGGACAAAATTTACAAAATCCATTGATTTTAGTTGGAAGTGTGAAGTGTTCAATTTTCGTTTCGGTCATATTGCTCTTTTGTTGCGCCTTCCAGCCATTATTAGAAAAATAAAAAAAAAATAAAAAAAATGATAACAAACAAGTCGTTGATTGTGGTATTTGCAAGTTTGCGCTTAGTGTATCGTAACATGCCCGACCATACATCAGATAAACGAAAGTAGCAATATGTTTTATGGTTTCTACTTTATCGTTACTACTTTATTCAAGCATAACTTCATAATCATTTTCCGTTAATTCTCAACGTACAAACTGATATTTTGTCTATTGGTAGTATGAATTAGTTTCTTCGATTTTTTCTCAAAAATTAAGGCTTTATTCAAAGAATATCATGCAATGTTTTTCATTCAAAGTATTGTCCATCAGATGCTATGACTTTTGGCCATCTTTCTGGTAGCATATGGATTCCGTGCCAAAAGAACGGCTCATCTTTTGAGGCCAAATATGAATCGATCCAATTTTTGACTTCTTCAGAAGATGTGAAGCGATGCTCAGCCAGGTGATCTTGCATCGACCGAAACAAATGGTAGTCAGACGGGGCAAGGTCTGGGCTATAAGACGGGTGAGGCAGATTTTCCCATCTGACATTTTCCACATAGTTTTTGGACCCTTGAGCGCGATGTGGCCGAGCATTGTCATCATGGAAAATTAATGACTCATGTCTGGTCCCACATTCTGGCCGTTTTTGCTTGATTGCTGCGTTCAATTTGATGAGTTGTTGCTGGTAGCGTTCTCCATTAATGGTTTCATTCGATTTTAGCAGCTCATAGTACAATACACCCTTCTGATCCCACCAGATACAGAGAATTTCTTTGAAACCATGAATATTCGGCTTTGATGTCAATACGGCTGGTTGGCCGCGACTGCAATACGACTTTCTACGCTTGGGATTATCGTAATGAATCCACTTTTCTTCGTCAGTGACAATCCGGTGCAGAAATGATTTCTTTTTGTAGCGAGCGAGCAGCATTTCCGACATGCAAAATCGTCTTTCTACGTCTCTCGGCTTCAATTCTTGTGGCATCCAATGTACTTGCTTTTGAATCATTCCCAATGCATTTAATCGTTCGGAAATACTAGTTGTTCTATCAACTCCTAATGATTGTGCATAGGGTTTACAAACGTTTCGACAAATAACGCAAGCAACGTTTAAAAAACGTTTTTTTTCTCCACCGTTTTATTTTGAAGATTAAAAATAACGCAAAAATAACGGTATAAAACGTTTTTTACCGTTTTTTAAACGGATTAGAAAAAAACGTTTTCTCATACCACACTGAAAAATAACGCGATTTGTAACCCTAATTGTGCAAGTTCTTCTTGCATTTGGCTCGAATCTTCATCGAGTAACACCTCCAATTCTTCATTTTCAAATTTTTTTGGCTGACCAGTGCGCTCTTTGTTTTCCACATCAAAATCACCACTTCTAAATCGTTGAAACCAATTTTCAACAGTTTTATCAGTTGGAGCATTGTTCCCGTAAGCCTCTTGCAGCAAACGATGACAATCAGCAGCTTTTTTCTTCAGATAAAAACAGAAAAGCATAGCTCCCCGCAAATTACTTTTCGTTGGTTGGAAAATTGACATATTCAAAGCAAAAAAAAAAGAAGGTTGTTTACACTTCGACAAACTGACACTTCAACATGAAGTTGGTTACAATGTGTTCAGATATGCTAAAGTACTAGTTACGCCATCTTGTAGAAAATCGAAAAAACTAATTCACACTACCAATATTTTGATACTAATGATCGAAACGTTCCTTTTAACTTGTAGTAGCATGATGGCGATGAACTAGCACCATCTACAGTGAATGCTGGAATTTCCATACTCAGAAATAGAATGTATTCATCTTCTGCTAAAATTTTACTTAACAACAAACTGTATACGATTAACTGCAGCCGAAAGGATTTCGCCACATTTGTCTTTACAATCAACTTTACATTCTCTCTTATGTGTTATTAACACACTTAAAAACCTTAACTGAATACGTCACCAAAAATTGGACGAATTTTTTGCGTTATATTTACAGCTAGGGGGAAAGAACTGTTTGCGTATTTGCAGGCATTTGCTACTATTTGCACAACGTTTGCTGTTGTTTTTTCATGTTGCTTCGTCTTATCTGTAGCAAGCACAAATAACAGTGCAAATACGCAAATACTTATTGGCGTTCATTTACAGTATTTGCACCATTTGTTTCAGTTCTTTCCCCCTAGATTTACAGTGCGGAATTATTTATGATTCATTTTCTGTGGTTTTATAACTATTTTCTGCACTTTTTTTCCCCATCAAAAATTTGAAATGTTTGGCAGAGAAAGGTTTTTATTGCAATTCAATTGTATCTTTCTTTGAAAAATGCATTTTCACACCTGACTGGCTGGCTGGCCATCAAAGAACGAGGCACTGCTTTAATACAATTATTACCTCTTTCCTATGTTGTGCTGTACATGTGGAGACGCCATTCACTGTGCTTTTATATAGTAAAACTTCAATGGTATAAATGCATTGTCAAAATTTTTCTCGTTCTTGGACTTAGTATATCAGAAATCGTATTGAAAATTGACACAAATTTATGCCATTTTCTACACTTTTTGTGTGGTTTTATGAAGAAAAGAAACCGCTACAGAACTGTGTAATGAAACTGCACACTAACATCTCTCTTCAAGTCTGTGTACGAGAAATCTCTTAATACAATTAAACAAAACAAAAATATGCGGTCGCGAGGTTTTTACACAATTTTTGGAACAATATTTTCTGTTTTGGAAAAATCATTTTGTTATTCAGGAATTCCCTGTGAGAAAACTATAATTTAAGAAAATACAAACAATTTGAAATGTTCACTAGCGAATCTTTAGAAACTTAAAGGAACAAATATTTGCATATAAATATATATAGGCAATACGCCTGAAAGTAAATTTCACTTGCCACTCAATGTATGCTTATCAGCTATATATACACCTCAATGTATGTTAATATTCGCTTGCAATCACCCTATGTATTTAACGTATAAGTATATAGATATATACTTATATACGTCTTAAAGTATATAGATATATATATATATTATAGATAATTCTATGTAATAATATAAGTAGCATTCACACAATATCCGATACAAAGAAGGAAAATCTCCAAAATAAATGGCAAACATTTTATGGGAACAATTGGATTCGATGAAATTTTTTTGAAAATGAATGAAAGTTTTGTTGAGAGGCGATTTACCATAAAGGAAATTCGAAAAATATTAATCCAGAATTGACACTAGATTAACAAGCCGATGTATTGCCATACGATAGAACGTATGAGTTGAGATCAGTGGAGAAATTAAAGCTTGGATAACATCTCAGCGATGGTGCATTTGGTATTGTTGTAGAAGCAGTTGCACAAGAAATTATTCATGATGGAAAAGAACCAACGATCACCATTAAAATGGTAAAAAATGATGGCATTCTGAAAACGGATTCTGTTTCTGGGTTAAAAATAATGACATTTTTAGAATTTTCAAGTTGCCTCAAATCTTTTCTTTTATATTCGGATTTTTTTTATCTTTGCTATAAATTTGAGAACATTCAATTGATCTTTGTAAGCTGAAGATAGTAAAATCCTCATTTTTTCGTGATTTTGACCCAAATATTAGGAAAATGTAACAAAATTAAGTATTTTTTTTTTTATAATTATCTCATTTATGAGACTTTTTAAGATTCAGCTTCCCAAAAAACATTTAGAACGATCATTAACCGAGAATTTCGATCAAATTGTGTGATAAAATTGACAAAATGTGATATCTAGTGGATAATTTTCATTGAAAAAGTGAAAAATTCATTTTGTTTTTCAAATTTAAACCGAGTATTTGCAATCAACATGCAAAAAATACATGGAAAATGATGTTGCAAAGAATCTTCTGGGACAACATTTTTTTTTTTTCGAATATTACAGATTTTGAAAAAAAATCGAAAAAAAAATAGTTGAAAATGCAAATGTTAAAAGCCAGAACAATATATTTACATATAGACGAATGAAGAAGAAAACGAAGAAAATAATGAAAAAGAGAAGAAAAGAGAATAATAAAAAAAATACCAAAGTCCAAAGTAATTAAAAATGTATTGTACTATTTTGCCATTTACCGGCGAAAACAAGACAAGGAAAAAGCATATTTACAAGATGTCATTATGGCAAATAAGCGAATGACGGGAAAAAAATACAACAAAAAAATATAAAAATTAGAAGCCAAGTGAGGAAAAGCAAAATTTTCAATAAAAATGATATTATTATGATAAGGAATTAAGCAAAAAAAAAACAATCGAATGTTGAAAATATTTTTAATTGAAAAAAAGGTGTAAATAAAACAAATAGATGAAAACGAAAGCACAATGATGAATAAACTTGGAAAAATAATGTGTCGCCATCTATCGTAATTTATATCGAATGAAGACATCAATACACATAACCTAATGAATTGTCATTGAATTGACATTATATTAACGAGCCTCAGTAATGTGTGCGTTTGTGTGGAAACGCACATGAGCTACATTTCTACACATTATATTGTATAGTCTCACATGGTGACTAGTTTTCTCAAAGTTATTGCATAAATAAAAACGTTCTCGAAATTATTCATCAATCAAAATATTTGAAATTATAAAAATTGTTTAACATTATCGCGTCAAATAAATGAAAAATATAAAATACAATTCAATGTTTTTATTTCATTGAAAACAAAATGAATAAATTGCATTGAAATGTGTATTTGGAAAGTGGTGTGCGTGTATAACAAATATTTAGATAAGAGTTTAGAGTGAAGCAATATTTAGTATATCTTGCGTCATCTTTGATCGATCATCAAATTGGTTCGTGAAATTAAAGAGAGAAAAAACAACAACAACAACAAATATTGTTCATAAATAAAAAGAAAAATAGTTTGGTGACAACAAGGAAGTCAATTGATTTATGTTTTATACTGCAAACGAAAGGAGAAAAACGAAAAAGAAAGAAAGAAAAAAAAAACAACCACATACAACATCGAAACATATATCGTTGGAGTCATTGTGTCGCCAGAAGTAAATAGTTTGACTGTAAAAACACACTCAAATCAACAGTCAGCTGCTTTAAAGTCATTCACCGTTGATGCGTATAGTGCATTGTGCAGTTCATCGTGCTGCCTGTTTGTACATAAACTAAAAACTCATTAGGATAAATCAACTACAACAACACAACAACACTTTTTTTTCGCTGCATTTTCGCTTGCTTTGAAACACTTTCAAATGAAATAATGACCAGACAAAATTCATTGTCAATTTGTGGTTGTATCGATCACACCACTGAGTCCCTAGTGTTAGAATCAATAATAGCATCAAGCATATCGGACGCTTTTGAAAAGACTTTATCATAAATGCATTATTAGTTATTATAGAAAAACCAAAACAAAAAAACTAAGAAAAAGTTTTTTTTCGTCGTAAACGAATTGTGATATTTGAAACAAAACAAACCAGAAACAACGTAAAATAAATTCAAAATCGTTGAGATTGGAAATATACTATAGTGAAATTCAGTCGAATAGTTTTATTAATTTTTTTTTTTTTGAAATTGAACTTGAAACAAATTCAAAGCGTTGAACACTGATAATACAAACAAAAAAAATGGCAGCAATGAAAACAAACGGAACAACACGCAAAACGAACCTTTTTTCACACATTCGTTATGAGCATATGGTCGCTGGTTTCTCTGGCGGTGTAACATCAACACTCATTTTGCATCCATTGGATTTGATCAAAATTCGTTTTGCCGGTAATTGTTAAAATTTGCTTATTTTTGTTTTTTTTTTGCTTTTTTTTACTTAAAATTTAAATACATTTCGTTTAATTGTCGGATTATCTTAAAAATTGAGCCTCTGTCGAAGAGAAATGTTGTAGAGATTATTTATTCCGACTTTATATAAATTATTTGAGTTTTTTTTTTTTTTTTTTGAATTTTACCTTCGGTAATTGTACTTTTCATTGATATTAAAGTGAATGACGGTCGAACAACAACAACACCACAGTATCGTGGCCTTAGTAGTGCATTCATCACCATTTTTCGACAAGAAGGTTTGAGCGGACTTTACAAAGGTGTCACACCAAACGTATGCGGCTCCGGTAGCGCATGGGGTTTTTACTTTTTATTGTAAGTCATCATTTTGTTTATTATTATCATTCTTACTCAAAGAGAGAGGGAGAGAGGGAACAATGTGGCAAATTATGGTGATAGACAAAAATTAACGCCCTCTACAAACGTAAATGTGAAGACCACATAACATCAATAGATACTGTTTTCCAACTTTCTTAGTGAAGACACACACCGATATGATATTACATGTACATTTGAGTTCGATTGTAGATGGCGTTGAACTTGTGTGTGATTTAATTTCACAATTGAAATTATATGTTAATTTGCCTCATTGGAGAGAGTGAGAGAGAGAGAGAGAGAAAGAGAGAGCTATAGAGGGACTATTTTGCTTTTTCTTAATAAACAATATTTTAATAATTTTAATTCTAACCGTTTAGTTACAATTCAATCAAGACCTGGATTCAAAAAGGTAACACAACAACGCCACTTGGCCCAACAATGCATATGGTTGCGGCTGCTGA
This sequence comes from Resseliella maxima, assembly GCA_029041755.1. NCBI lineage: Eukaryota > Metazoa > Arthropoda > Insecta > Diptera > Cecidomyiidae > Resseliella > Resseliella maxima. Next base: position 310,319 of record JAQOWM010000907.1, read on the forward strand.
GGCCGGTATCTTAACATTGATGATGACAAATCCAATTTGGGTTGTTAAGACCCGACTATGTCTGCAATATGGACGAGATAATGAAGCACCGCATACACGATATAAGGGCATGATCGATGCATTGGCCAAAATTTATCGAGCCGAAGGTATTCGTGGTCTATACAGAGTAAGTAAATTGACATTTTGACAGTCTGCAAAAGTCTTTTCTTATATTGAATTTGTGTAAAAAAAAACTTTTTTGTTTCATTGTCGCCTCAATAGGGTTTCATTCCCGGTATGTTCGGTGTTAGTCATGGTGCTATTCAATTTATGACCTATGAAGAAATGAAAAATAAATACAATCAGTATCGTCAGGTCCCAATTGACACAAAAATGGTAAGCAATTTGTCGATCTCCGATATGAAATTTTTTCGATGCAAAAAAAAAAAAAAAAAATCAAAACAATACAAAATCAAAATTAAAACATAGGCTAATAATGGCAATTTCTTTTCCAAAATATACAGGGAACATCTGAGTATTTAACATTTGCAGCAATATCAAAATTAATAGCAGCCGCTATTACATATCCATATCAAGTGGTTCGTGCACGAATGCAAGACCAACATCATACGTATGCTGGCACATGGGATTGTATCAAACAGACATGGAGGTATGAGCGAATGCCGGGCTTTTATAAAGGCTTAGCGCCATATTTACTACATGTCATGCCAAATATTTGTTTAGTCATGATAATTTATGAAAAATTCGCCAATACATAAATCCACGTACAAATGCTATACACTCTCACATCACAAATGTCAACCAAATTAAAAAAGAGAGAAAGAGAAAAAACAACAAAAAAGAGAAAAAAATCTTTTTATAGGAAAATTGCCTATTTGAATGCATAAACAATTTTATCGATGTATTCTCAATTTTATATTTTCAAAAACAAAAACAAATTGTTCAATTTCTCTGTCTCGATCACTAAATGGTGTATAATAGACATAAAAAAAAAATATTTTTAATTTTTTTGTTCGTTTTTTTTTTTATCAATTTTTGTTTTTTTTTTTTTGTTTTTTTGACAAAAATCACTCTTTCTCTTGTAAGAATATTTAAAATACAATTCAATGAGTATTGCTATGACGAAGTATGAATTGAAATACGGAAAATACAATTGTAATTGCACGCATAAAAATCACATTGACTGACATAGAAAATAAAACAAATCATTTAAACAAAAAAAAAAAAAAAAAAGGAACATGATTAGGAAAAACGAATGTATTCGAAACATGAAGCACTCAAAACTCATATATTTATATAGATAGGCGAACATTTTCAATTTAAATTTAAAACATAA